>JACCPG010004646.1:0-110582 GCA_016069955.1 Drepana arcuata | reverse complement strand
TCTAATAAATTTGGACAACCCGGATAACATATTGTCTGGCCTCGATTTGAAGGGGCTTAGGTAGATCGCATCGCATTGAGTAAAGTGTAATATAACAACGCGCTTTTGATACCGCAGAGGGCCCTCGACAAAACCCTTTCTGTTTTGCATTAATGCTTTTTTTTATATAATAAATTTTAATTAATTAATATTACGCGGGTGATGTCACGGGGTCGGTCAACCAGGTATTGTCATATAAATAAGAGACATTTCCTTATTTTTCAGTCAAAAGAGAAAATGACGAGAGGTGTGCGGCGAGGGTGCGTCCGCCTGCGGGCTGCGGTCATCGGCATTGACGACGAAGACGACTCCACCTTCACCATCACAGTGGACCACAAAACGTTCCATTTTCAGGTAATCGATCATATGTTCCCTAGATTTTATTTATCCAACGAATATAGTAATATATACTCACGCCTTCCCACAAGGGTCTCCGAAGAGGTAGGCAGAGATGTATAGGTGTGTACGAATAATATAAAATTTACGCGGATGAAACCAAGTGACACAGCTAGTCATCATCATCATCATCAGCCCACTCTAGTCCACTGCTGGACATAGGCCTCCCCTAATGAGCGCCATAGCGTCCTGTCTTCAGCTTGCCGCATCCAGCATCTGCCAGCAGTCCTTCGCAAATCGTCATCCCACCTGGTCGGAGGGCGTCCTACACTACCTTTGCCTAGTCGAGGTCTCCACTGAAGAAAACGTTTACCCCAGCGGTTGTCGGTTGTTCGCGAGATATGGCCGGCCCACTGCCACTTCAGCTTGCTAATTCTTTGAGCTATGTCGATAACTTTGGTTCTCTAGTACACAGCTAGTAAACTCATGAACTCTTAAAGTTGGAATGTTTTTTTTTATTTGCTTTCTATTATTGTGCCTATCACATATGTAAGAAACTTTCCCATTCTTAAGACCCCACGTGAAACTAGGCAGGATCGCTAGTGCCCAAATAATATTATAAATGCGAAAGTTTGTGACGATGTTTGTCACCTTAACATATAGCATATGTTTTAGGCCAAAAAAATACGTTAAAAACCTACCAATAAATAATTATTATGCGAGTGAAGCGGCCGGGTACATCTAGTAAGGTAATTAATTGGTCAAGTTTGAATGTATATATTTTTTTAATTGCTTTTCCCATTATTGTGCGTTATTAAAGCAACTGCCCAACTTAAGACATCCTGTATAGCCCGTGTGCAACTCGGCAGGATCACCAGTTTATAATATAAGTAAGGATTAAGCTATATGTTGGCAGGCACGCGACGGCTCTGAACGGGAGCGCTGGGTGCGTTCGTTAGAGGATACGATATCCAGACATGGGAGGAGAGAACGGTGGTCGAGGTGCGTTCCAGCACCGCGCCACCGGCATGGAGATCTTGAGCGGAGGATCTCCGAAGCGGACTCCTACCTCCAGATCATGATTGAGCTGGTTTCTGTAAGTATCTTCCACGATGGTCCACGAAAGAGTTCAGATGTGCAATAGCGCCATCCTTTCTTATTCAGGTTCCTTATTTAGGTGACAGATGGCGAATCCGTTGCCATTTCTCAAGTACCACTATCGCATGAATTAAGAGACCGGTGACTGGTTTGCTTATAAAACTATATTTATTTCGACAAACAGAACTATTACAAGGTTTACAATAAATTTATGAAGGCAAATTGTATACAGATATCATTGCTTATATACTAGGTAACTACGAGTAACGTGTGACCTAGTATGCGGGTTGGTGGTTTCTGCTGTAGTTATGTGTTTGGGGTTCCTTAACTCATGCGTCTTTGATTTTCTTTGTAAATTTATGCAGGTTTTTTTCCGATGCTTTCCTTCACCGTTTATTTGGTGTGATCTGTAAATACCAAATGGATAAATAAATAATCATACCGAGGTCGCAAACCAAAAGCGTATTCTATTTTAGATTCGAAGTTTATGCATAATTTAACGTGGAAAGCAGACACTAGCAGTTTTCGCCTAAGGTCGCTTGCACCAGCGGGCCAATAATAATAATTATCGACCTAAAAAAGTATCGTGCTTGTAGTATAGAGCCGTGGTGACCGAGTGGGTCGAGCCTTTAACACAAAGATTGCAAGTCCGAATCCCGATTCACCAATGAGTTTATCAGAACTTAAGTACAGTGATTAGTCACACCATGCTTTTAGCTTTACGGTGAAGGAAAACATCCAGAGAAACCAGCATACGTTTGAAAAGAAATTCAAAGGGGTATGGATAGTCGTGCTTGAGCAACGGCGATGGTCTTGCCATTTGTCACGTTGGCACTTAAAATATATCTCTGGTGGAAAGTGGGCGTGTGGGTATGACCTTTCACCTCTGCCTACCCCTTAGGGGATACTTATGGAAAATATTCCGAGAAAAAAAGAGAAGATTATAACGGTATATTTGTTTCAAATAATCTAAAGTATTCAGACTTAAGCCATGTTTTCAGTGTGTGAGTTTGATTTATTTTTGTTTTAGAAAATGAACACACGAGTATCAGAACTGACGGATCCACAGGACAAGATCAAAGGGCAGCTAATTCTGGACCATTCTAACGTGAGTCACATTTTGCTCCGTACTAAAACATTTTTATTTATTAAATTTTACGTAAACTGTTAACGTTATAAATTTGTACATATACTACTGCTGCTACCCAACTAGCTACTACTAGCTGACACCCAACATCGTACCGCCAAAGTCAATGAATTTAGTGATCGTTTTTTAGTTGAATCATTCCTATAATCCAAGGGATCATCAGAATCGGTATTGATAACTTGATTTTGGTTTATTTATATGGATTAATACTTCATATTTAAGTTTAGTTTGAATAATGCAATGATAAGAAAGCAGTTAAGTTAAGTTCTTCAAGAAGGAATCGATAATAAATATATATATAAATCGATAATATTTTTATATTTATATATATATAATTTTTTTTTTTTATTTTCGCAGGCCATGCTGGACAATATAAAACATTCCATAGTCCTACTACAAATAGCTAAGGTAAATCGTAGTCTTTTAATAAAGAAAATCTGTTACTAAAATTGCATTTAAAATGCCCCCTTTTGTATTGAAGAGATTAATGTTTTGGTAAAGAGACAGCAATGATAACATTTTCAGAATTTGAATTAAAAGAATTTGAATTATTTTTTTTATAATTTGAATTAAAATGCAATGATAAGAATTCTGTCACGTTGGCACCTAATATACCTCTGGCGGAAAGTGGGTGTATGGGTATTACCTATACACCTCTGCTTACCCCTTCGGTGACCCTTGTGGGAAGGCGTGAGGATATATTATTATTATTATTCATTCAATCTAATAACTTCTCATTCTAATAAAATAATTATATTATTTATAAAAAAAATGTATATGAAAGAATAATGTCACTATTGGCATAGAATTAATGTGTACGCCTCGTTTACAGAATACAGTAAATCCGGTGAATGGGGTATACCAAGGACCAACCAACACATCACAGTCACATATCAACAAAGGTATTTATTTATTTAATACTAGCTTATGCCCGCGGCTTCGCCCGCGTGGAAAGAGCAACATACATATTTTTGCCTTTATCATATTAGAGCTTTGAATCTTTCGGGATTCAAATGTATTCTATGTCTTAATCCTGGATATAAGCCATCACCATTTTAGTAAAACGGATTTTTTTTCTGTCGTAAAAATGATTTATTTTTTCAATAAAAAGTATCCTATGTTACTTCTAACACCTCCAAGAATATGTGTACAAAGTTTTATAGTGATCTCTTAAGTAGCTTTTACATGAAAGCGTAACAAACAAACTTACATTCACACTTATAATATTAGTAAGAAATCTCGCAACAGCTTAAAATTTTTATAAACTGACAATATACCCTGATGGGCGTAGCAACATAATAATTTTCTTATTCCTTAAAATTATTGTATGTCTGAGCGGATTGGACATTATTCAAAGACTTATGTAAACAGCTTTCATAATATTGTTACACCGTCCCACAAGAGGCTCGAATGGGTAGCCAGTCTGCGCACACCCACTTTGCGCCGGATATTAATATTTTACTATCTAAAATTTTACAATACATATAATAAAAATGGATTTAGAATTTAGAATACATGTAAAAAAAATGTTACGGTGTCTGTACATTGAAGATAAATGAGAAAAAATTTTATTGGGAATGGTCCCAATACTACTACTAACTAATGGTTTAACTAACAATTTCTTATATTCAACATGGAAAATTTTATAGAGGTTATTATAGTGGAGTTTCTCGTGAATATTTATTATTATTTTTACATTGATTTCCTTTAAATAAAATAATCAACTTTTAAAATAATAAATTTTAAAAGTTGATTATTTAAGTTTGATTTTATTTAAATAATTTAATGAAAATATTGATTTGTGGAATCAAAAATATGATAAAAATTCATTTTAAATTATTAATAAACTGTTTGTTTGTCTGTGTTTGTGCACGTTTTATGATCATGTCCAGTTATGTCTATGAATGTTGTTCCCAGGTGCGGACCTATCGCCCCGGGTAGAGATAGGCGCGGAGTGTCGAGAGCTAGCCACCCCTACGCATTCGATGCCTCCGCTAGGAGACATTGATGCGCCACGTAAGATGTTATTTATTATCGATACAGCCGTGATGGCCGAATCGTTCAAGTCACTTGTAACAGAGAGATTGCAACTTCGAATCCTGATTGCTCCAAAGATATTTCTGAATTGAAGTACTGTGATTAGTCACACCACGAGCTTCGCCCTGAAAGCATCGTGAGGAACCCTGCTAGTTTAGAGAAGAGATTCGGAGACGTGTGTATATGTATAGTCGTACTTTGGTAACGGCGATGGACTCGCCATCTGTCGTTGGCACTTAATATAGGCGTGCGTGTGTATGTGTGTGTGTGTGGGACTACCTACACAACACATTCTCTTCTAGGGGCCTTGTGGGAAGGCGTCAAGATATTTTTCTTAGGTTAGTTACTAGCTTTTCATGAGAATACATTAGTGGAAAAAAATAATTTATACATATTATATTTAATAAGGAACCTTGTAAAAAATCTAGTTGAAGGTGAAAACCGCATGAAAATCCGTTCAGAATTTTCTTTCTGTATAGTTTGTACTGAAGCCTGTATGTATAACAACCCCAAAAGGGACTTTGCATGATATTGTGTCACATAGATACATACATACATACAAATAAATAAATAAATAAATACATACATACATACATATCATCACGCCAAGTCCCTAACGGGGTAGGCAGAGAGTATAGAGCGCCAGTTCTCTCTAAACTTAGATACCACTTTCGCTTCGTCCACATTCATCAGTCTCTTCATACAAGCTCGTCGGTTTCGAGTACTCTTAAATTGCATTTGCGGTTGAAACTCTGGGGCCTTGGGGTCCTGAGGCTCACCATCTTTTTAAAGAGGTCTCGCGCCGTCTAATCGAGACCTCTCGTGACAGGCGGGCTGGAACATATCTCGCTCAGAGAATCAGCATTGCTATCCAGCGTGGCAATGCTGCTAGTCTTCTTGGCACGGTTACCTCGGGATACCGATTTGGGACAAATATTTTATCTGTAAGTAGTTAGTTGCAACTGTTCTTTGTAAATATTATTAACTGTTGTTATTGTAAATAAAAAAATACATCGTTAGATTGTTATGTTACGATACACCGCAGGACAAGCAATGTCTCTCCTGGTGCCGGACACGTCCTACTCATCTTCCGAAGGCGAGGACGACTTCTACGACGCCGACGACGAGCCAGCGGACGTCACCAAGCCTGGGCCGAGGTTAGTGACACAACTGTTAACACCAATTCTGAAACAGCTCAATACCTGATGGATTCCAGCACGGTGCCCCTGGTGTTGGAAGGATCATCAAACGGACCGCATGCTTACGTTAACTTAGTTATGTAAACGCACAACTGATACTCAATCAAAATATTTTATTCAACGTAAGGGATACAGGGAACACTTATTGAACGTCATATACTTAACAAAAACTATTGAAAAAAATTTAGTTGAACGTCATAAAAAACATTTTAACTGTTATTTGGTATCTCATCTGTCTAGTGCCTACTAACACAATCAACCGAAAAAAATACTTGAATGAAACTCTAAAAACACAAGTAACGACATAAAGACGAGCTAGTATTATGTTTCAACTCGACAACTCCTGACACAACTAAATAAAGTGCAGACAAGCCGATCTTAAAGCGGGGCCATAATTTTCAGTCCATGCTGCCTAGAATCAATCCAGGCAGCATAATAATTCACCATCATATCATTATGATTTATGCTGAGTCCCTAATAGGGTGGGCAAAGAAAGCAGAGCGCCAGTTCTTTTTTTTATACCACATAGGTTGCAAAGAACCATGCTATCTCCCTGATGGTACGCGCTTACAGCCGCCTACGAACGCTTGCAACACCAGGAGTGAAGACTTACAAATATCTTTCGAGTAAAAGCGTTAATTGCAAATATGATAATCAAACAAACGCCAGGTTGAACTTTAAATCCGTTCATTATGCACGGTGCGCCAAACTGTGAAATTGGGTCAGAGGTCGATGACTCGAAGTGAACCCTGTGCCTCGCTTTAGTTGCATTTGCCTTACATACAGGGAACCCTATTTATATCCTAGCTCTTTAAGAATTGACTCTAAAAAAACAAGTAAAAGAAAAAAAAATAATAGAGCCGTGGTGGCCGAGTAGTTCGAGCAGTTGCCTGCGACACAAAGATCGCAAGTTCGAATTCCGACTGTACCAATGAGTTTTTCTGAACTTAAGTACAGTGATTAGTCACACCACAAGCTTTACGGTGAAGGAAAACATCGAGAGGAAACCTGCAGACGTCTGAGAAGAAATTCAACGGCGTATGTATAGTCGTGCTTGAGTAACGGCGATGGACTCGCCATCTGTCATGTTGGCACCTTATATACCTCTGACGGAAAGATGGTGTGTGGGTATTACCTATAAACCTCTGCCTACCCCTTCGGGGACCCTTGTGGTAAGGCGTGAGGATAAGAAATGGGTGAGTTTTACCTTAACCTAACCGATAAGGTATCCCTTATGGAGATCGCTAAGAAGAGCTATTTAAACCCAAAACCAAACCTCTGTAAGTTTATTGACCTTGTTCCAACAATTCAACCTTGAACGCTATCGGTCAGTTCTCTGACCTCCAAAAGGCTTCACAATACCCTATCATTCTGCCGTCTGAAACAACGGTATACATCAATCTTGATTAGGGATCGCAATCAATTGAGAATTCCTGTAGGTATGAAGTAAAAGATGAAAGTGGCTGAAGCGAAAAGCTCTGTTAGCCTAGAGAACTGACGTACATTCTGCTCACCTCATGACGGACTCGACGTGTTGATATGAATATAGTGCAGCATGGGGTTCTTCAAGAAGGGTATGAAAAGATACCTGCAGGGTCGGCAACGCGCTATTGATAACCCCTGGTGTAGCACGCGTCCATAGGCGGCGGTAACTGCTAACTATCAGGCGAGCCGCATGCTTGTTTGCCATACTAGTGGTAGAAATATATATATAGTCCTGCTATTTTTGGTGTCCGGTATCCGGGTTAGTGCGATCGATATGGGTCCAACAAGTTAAGTCCTGAAATATGAGGTCAGTGAACTTTGGAGCCGATAGTAGTTATCTTCGCGCGTTCCCAAATGGTGTTCACCCTCATCGACGTTGACATATTGGGATGCCAAATGTGACAAATTGTGTGTTTGTCATATAAGCAGATTTACATTTCATTGATTGTCACAGTTTAACATTTTCAAAATACATGTATGATCTATCTATATATATAAACTAGCTGTCCCGCCCAGCTTCGCTCGGGTGAAAAAGTTAAATTGCCCGTAACACGATCGCAGCGCCATCTATCGGGTCTAATTGTAAATTTAAACCATTCTCGAATCCACCTTAAGACACACAGAAAGGGATAGCTTCGCCCGGGTGAAAAAGTTAAATTCCTGAAACTCGATCGCAGCGCCACCTATCGGGTCCAATTTAATATAGGTCCAGTAGTTTTTGAGCCTATTCATTAGAACCAAACAAACAAAGTTTTCCTCTTTATAATATTAGTGTAGATAAAACAAAGTCAGATTGCTTACACCATTTATAAGTCAAGAACTGGTGGGCTGACTCTGATCTCTGATATCTAATCCGAGAATAGCAGAATAACTGGAATGATTAACGTAAAAAACTACCATAACATTGATTGTACGACATCATCATAGGACGACTTTGGCGGTATTAATGTAAGCCTAGAGGTAACTGGCGATGTACTATCAAATCCTACCTTGTGGGAGACTAGGTGTGGTAATTATTTCTGTTGGTACAATATGGGCGGGAATTGACCAACGATTCTTAGTGCAAAAACGAAGGAGCACTCTCCACAAGCCCTGTAATATAATATGGTTCATATTATACGACACTAAATGTTGTATTTTATATTTAACGTAACCCGAGATGTTGCCTTGTTTCCGATATAAATAAATGCTATTCTACCCACGCGGTGATCCAAATTTAGTAAGACCCTGTTTTAAATAATATAATAGTATAATATATCCTCACGCCTTCCCACAAGGGTCCCCGAAGGGGTAGGCAGAGGTGTATAGGTAGAACCCACACACCCACTTTCCGCCAGAGGTATATTATATTTAAGGGCGGGACTAAATAAGATCGGAGCGCTTAGGATAGTTTTGTCTGTTGTATTGAACCCGCTATCGTTTGCAAATAAGGCATGGCCGCCACCTTAGTGCCACAGTTACGTCCATACCTAACCCTGGAATGTGCTGAGTAATCTGTGCATTGCGAGACGGTACCCTATTATACATTGTAGTTGTTGACCGCCAAACATAAAGGCTGAAGGCTATATAAAGGCTTGTATGAAAATATCCCCACGCCTTCCCAAAAGAGTCCCCGAAGGGGCAGGCGGATGTATATAGGTAATAAATACCCACACACCCACTTTCCGCCAGAGATATCTTAGGTGCCAACGTGACAGATGGCGAATCCATCGCCGTTACTCAAGCACGACTATTCATACGCCTTTGCATTGCTTGCCAGACGTATGCCGGTTTCCTCTCGATGTTTTCCTTCACCGTAAAGCTCGAGGTGTGACTAATCACTGTACTTAAGTTCAGAAAACTCATTGGTACAGTCGGGATTCTAACTTGCGATCTTTGTGTCGCAGGCAACTACTCGAACCACTCGGCCACCACGGCTGTATATGCTGCTTTTATAATGATCACTAATACAACAAGCCGTTGTTGCACGTAGTTGCCTCCAAAAGAAGATTACAAGTTCGAATCCAAACTGTACTAATAAACTTTCCTGAACCTGCATATGTTTGAGAAGCAATTCAAAGACGTATCCGTATCCTGCAGGAATCTTCTAGACTTGAACTTTTTACTGTATATTATATATGTAGATAGATACCATTGTGTTTATCACCACGAATCCGAATGTATCGCTAATACCTCGGATCTTACCATAACGCAACCATAACGCAACGATGGAATAACGGGAATCTATTGACCGACTTAAATCCGTGGCCTGATTAAGAAAACTGCAATAGCGGTGCGACAGCAGACGGTGCGTGGAAACGTCTATCAACTTTAAAATATGGCGTTATAAATGTTTGTTATGCAATTGTAATTCCCCAAAACTCAACTTGATTATTCTCGCCTCACTCTCACCTCGCTCTATTGGCGGCCGCCTGGTCTTGTGCTTCCCTCTGCTGATGGATATTTTTTCTACATATCATCACGCCGAGTCTCTAACGGGGTAGGCAGAGAGTATAGAGAGC
This sequence comes from Drepana arcuata, assembly GCA_016069955.1. NCBI lineage: Eukaryota > Metazoa > Arthropoda > Insecta > Lepidoptera > Drepanidae > Drepana > Drepana arcuata. The sequence goes on along the minus strand of JACCPG010004646.1, from coordinate 100,740 downwards.
CTGCTCTCTAGACTTACATACCTCTCGCTTCGTCTGCATTCATTAGTCCCTTTATACATGTTCGTTGGTTTCGAGTACTCTTGACGTTCCTGTCCTTGAGCGTCCGACCGATTTGATCGGATATTTTTTATGATGAACACGAATATTTGTTTTTCTTAACTGTCATAATATGTTTTTACATATATATCTTCTTCATGCCTTCTTACAAGGGTCCCCGAAAGGGTTAGCAGTGTGTAGTAACAGTCTATTTTCACCCGAGATATATAAATGTATTAACGTGCTTACGTGATTCATACAGTTACAGATGTACGAATAATAAAAATATACTAGTTGTTCCGCCCGGCATCGCTAGAAAAAAAAAATTTTTCTGAAACACGATCGCAGGGATTGGATCGGGTCCAATTGTGAATTTAAACCATTCTCGAATCTTCCTGAAGGTACAGAAAATTTCATAATAATCGGTCTACTCGATTAGGAGGAGTTCAGTGACAAACAAACGGATAGAAGAAAAACATATAATAATAATAATTAAATTTTATTTGGTAACATTGTTTTGGCACAGAAACTAAACGTAACGATGACATCCGCAGAAGTTAAAAACTGTGTCGCGGATGACAACGCCTACCTCCAAAGGACAATGTACTAAGTCTAATAAATTAATTCAAGATAAGTTTAAAAATTATAATAAATCATGTAAGTGTGTGTGTGTGTTGTGAGCGCGGGATATATAAAGAGGGTGTAAAATTTTTGTTATTGTGAATCGCTTCTCTATTCAAACTTTTTTATTAATTACCTTTTCTTTTTTAACCATATAACAACCGATTAACAATACACTACGCTTCCAAATGCACTACGTAATTGAACCTCAATTCCCCGTTTATTGCGAAAACTCTTGTCGCCCCATTTTCCATTTGTCACGCTTAACACGCGAACAATATTATTGTTAACTCTGTTATTGTAAACCGAAATACGCAACCATCCCATTGTACATTGAGATTGCGTTCATCGAACAATGGCAGGTGCAAAAATATCGTACTCGGGTCCGCCTGGTGGTATGCGGTTACCCAAGCTTTCAGCCAATCTATATCTATTCTAATATTATAATAAGGAAAGATTTGTATGTATGGACTCGCCATCTGTCACGTCACGTTGGCACCTAATATACCTCTGGCGGAAAATGGGTGTGTGGGTATTACCTATACACCTCTGCCTACCCCTTCGGGGACCCTTGTGGGAAGGCGTGAGGATATATTATTATATTATATTATATTTGTATGTAAGTATGTTTGTATTGAATAGGCTCCGAAACTACTGGACCGATTTGAAAAAATCTTTCACCATTGGAAAGCTACAGTCACCCTGAGTGGCATAGGCTATATTTTCTTTTATGAAAAAATCGTATGTCCACCCGTGCGAAGCCGGGACGGACCGCTAGTGTAATTAAAGCGGCCTTACTATATTATTGTATTGTCGCAATTTAAAAACCGACTGATCTAAACGCCATCAATGCTCTCGGTAACGAAGCTTGAAGAATCCTTTCCCGTTGAGGGAGTGGATATTTGTGTGATGAAAATCTTCGAATATTTGTAGTCCTTATTGTCAGTATACCCGATAAATTTCCACTCAATACCTATATGTTTTCGTGTAAAGTTTGCTGAAACTGTGGTTGTGTGTTTTTTAAACCGTTAGTTAGTGTTAATGGAGCGTGATTACCGTATGCTACAGACGCTCGTAACGCTAATATTCCGGCACGATAGGAGCTTACGTATTAGTTTTTATTGATGCAATGGAATTAATTAATATGCAAGTTGGTATTACTATGTACTCTCCACGCCACATGCGGAATCTGTAATGGCTGATATCTACACTAATATTATAAAGAGGAAAACTTTGTTTGTTTGTTTGTTTGGTTGTAATGAATAGGCTCAAAAACTACTGGACCGATTTGAAAAATTCTTTCACCATTCGAAAGCTACATTATCCACGAGTAACATAGGCTATATTAAATTGGACCCGATAGGTGGCGCTGCGATCATGCTACGGGCAATTTAACTTTTTCACCCGAGCGAAGCTGGGAGGGACAGCTAGTATAATTATATATCCAGCCTGACACGAGTGAGATTTCAGATCAAATTTGTAAGATTATTAATTACAACCTGCCCGTCCCGGCTTCGCACGGCTGGACATTTATTTTTTAAACATTTTGGCATAAAATTATATTTTTTTTTCTTGCAATACAAATAGCCTATATTAATCAGTTGTAATGTAGCATTCAAATGGTGAAAGAATTTTCAAAATCGGCCCAGTACTTTTTTGCCAATTCCTTACAAACATACTTACATGCAAATCTTTCCTCTTTATAATATTAATATAGATTCAGTTATGACCATTGACCTGATCATTATAGAGCATACTAAGATAGACTTGCTCTTTATTAAAAGTTTATTTTATGAACTTTTTTTCTTATTTTTTATTTCAACCTTAAATTGAAGAACGTCTTATTCATATCTTATATCATCACGCCTTCCCACTAGGACGTTAGATTACGTTATTTAATGCATTGATGTGTTTTATTCCGGAGAGAACTAGCAAATAGCTAGCAATGAAATTAAATTTTACGCGGGTGAAACCGCGGTCGGGGTCGTCTAGTATTTAATATTCGTAAGCACCTACCGAAAATAGTCCTAAAATGGAGATGCATACAGCACGATTATTTATAAACTTGTGTTTATCCGTCAATCCGGCGCGGCGCATGGCAGCAATCGATGCGCCGACGCGATGCGGTCATATGTCAAAGACTATGTTGTATAGATGTGAAACATTACATTGCCAACATTTTATCCATGAATATTATTTGAACATGCTAATCTCAGGAATTTTTTTTTTTTATATACAACAATAGTGGCAAACAAGCATACGGCCCACCCGGAAAACGGTTACCGCAGCCTATTTACGGTTACAATACCGAAGTATTACTTGCGCGTTGCCATTCTGTGTTCGGAGAGTTATACTGTTTTGGCAGCATATTGGGACTAATCCTCTGCTGCCAAGACAATATAACAATCCTCCCCCCGCCCCAAGGAGCTCATTACTGGAAACCTTATTCACCACGTAGGAACACAACACGAAAAAATTGTGTTATTTGGCTACGGACTTCTATAAGGTGGAGGTCCTGCCCCAGTCGGGCAGCTCCGAATTCGAACGGGAAACCCATTATGCCCTACCTCTCTTTTTTTTTAAGTCTTATCCGAATTGAAAATATCGTTTAGGTTTTATACTCGAAGGTGTATAGGTCGTACCCACACACCCTCTTTCCGCCAGAGATCCAAATATATAATAGTAATCTTATACATATTTGCTTTGCGCGCATTTTAAGGGTCCTCGAACGTATACACAAGGGATCACTAAATTGTTGAACGAAACAGATATTAATTGTACGAGTCTGTAAATAATAAGATTAAAAACAATATTTCTGGCATAAAATATAAGGTATTTGTTTTACGATTCCTATAGCTAACACAGTCCAGTGTCTTTGTCATTAAAAAAAATTACCAATACATTCAATAAGGCTGATTAATATCGTCATGTTATTTTCCAGCATCTAAGAGCAAACATTGCATTAGGCATCTACCATCAGTACCTTTCGCGCAGTATTCTATGTTCATCTCTAGCTCCAACTTCAGTGCACGACGGTCCGTGCCGCGAGGCACACCCCGCGAGCTCATACCTACCACGCGAGCGGTCGATACGGATTCAGCTACTTTAGAACCGCTAACAAAACTACACGATCCATATAAACCGGCAAAATTACGTACGTCCTTTTGTGTGCACGTTTCAAGCATTTTGCATTAATTTCAGTTTATTTTCATGGTAAATTAGCAACGCATGCCCGTGTTTTGTTTTGTGTTTATCCTTGTTTACATGTTGTACGTGTTCCGTTTTGGTGTGTTATATTTATCTAATTTTTAAATGATATTGTATATTACCATAACAGCCGTAAACCATTATTTTCCTCCGTATCATATAACGCTCAGTTAAATATGTAAGGGCGAGTTCCAAAAAATCGTCCAAACATTGGAACTGAAATATCACAAAAGCTAAATCAGACCTTATTCTTAATGGGTTAAGGTATTATTGCAAACAATAAACGTGCCGCATCTCATTAGCGTGAGAATGACTTCCTTTTCGACACTTGAATGTCAGGTTTCGTTCCTGTATGTTGGATATTTTTTAGGTTAATGTCTTCGGTTTTTGGGAAGTGGAAATATTACGCTTTAAGGCTTATATATAATTATACACCTTCATAATTCATCTATAAAGCTTAATTGACTATTGATATTGATCAAGACGAAAATTTTAGTCGTATTTTCTTTTTCAAACCTGTCGTATTCGAATCGTTAGCCAATTGAAGTAAACGGGTAGACGCCAAAATAATACTACATGAAATTGAAAGGCGAATGTTAAGAAGGATGTATGACATAACAAAAGTGGTCAAGGGAAGAACAATTCCTTCAAGTTTGAAAGTTTCTCTGGTAAATGAACAAATTTAGTACATAATGGGTTGTTTTAGTATGGAAACCTAATGAGGAAAGATGAGCAAAATGTCTTGCTTAGTTTTAAAGATGAATTTTGACGAGTAGTAAACTTTAAAAGTACTCGAAACCGGCGAGCATGATTGAAGGAACTTGTGAATGTTCATAAAGCGATAGAAATCTATAAATCTAGAACTCGCCCCGTAACGCATTCACAAGCGACAGATTATAACGATCAACTTGGCTTAATACATCGAATATATTAATACCAATCACATTATTCCAGTATCGATATGTACTCTGATATTCTAATTCCGTGTCCTTTGCCCAATCCCGGGAATTCTCCCTTAGAAATTTCTGCTGACAATTTTAATAGGTCATGGGTCAGCTAATTGAATGACTACGCTCTTGTTCGGTTTTCATAACTTTATGAGGCAGCGTCGTAAAAAATGTTACCAGTTTCAATTTGACAACGCTCCAATTGTGCCTTTTATTCCTGTTGTGTTTTGTGTGCTTAGTTAATTTATGTATGCTCTCAATTGCGGTAAACTCCATTGTGACTGTGAGATTCAATGAGTGTTCCTTGATTCCCTTAAGTTTTGAGTTTATCTTGGTTTTACTGTTATGAAGTTCCTACATAACTTTTAAATTGTTCTGCAACAAGACATTTTTTTTATGTTATTCCATTATCTATTAAAGTACAACAACGCTAATAACATTAAACACTAATAATAAATGTGTCCAAACAAATTAGACTAATTATCACCCAACAACAGAAGGAAATGAGGAATAGAATAAATTTACAGTTGCTATATTTGTATATTTATGGCCAAAATTGATGACGACTTGTATTTAAAATCATCATAATTAAATAATTTGCCTTATCGGCTGGCTTTATCTTGTATTTGACAGTCAGCTGAAATCTATGATGGGATGGTGTTCAACTCTTTACGCGATCGAGATAGTCTTGTCCTGATGATATTATCCAAATCGATGTTTTAATTTACCGCCACGTTAATATTACCCATAGGCAGAGAATGTTAAGTAGCTTTATTTTTGTCATCTTTCGTAGCGTGTGTTCCGGAAACTTTTGCTACTTTTCTAAAACAAAGTATGCCATATAGTTACCACACATAGGGGTACATATTTGAGAACTAAGTCATAGCGCGATTTACATGTACAAGTAGCACCATCCAGCGACAGAAACGTGAAGATAAAAAGCCCTACGTGCTCAACGATTCAGTAGCATTAGTTCGGTCACGTCCAAGGTTTGCGTCATGGCCTGGGAATCCGGCATTGTGAACGGGCTGCGCTTTCTCACGACATACGAGGCTATGAAATGACATTTCTAGTTATTTGACATCTACCTGATAAAGTATTCAGTGTTTCCAAGCGAAATTATAAATAATTATTCTGCGCTCAGTTCTACTGTTTCGTCCAACTTAGTCGGTGGTTAAGCGATGTAGTAAAGTTCCCTTTGAACCGAAACAGTATTACTCATTGACTCCCGATAGGCAAACTGGACACACACTCAGTGAAATTGAATATCAAGGCACTCTATCATGTCGCAAATGTGTGTAATTATGTGTTTGTCACATAATTAGTAAATGTCTTACGTAGCAAAGGTCCATGCAAGCAGTGAGATAGAATCACTTGACTTTTGTATTGATGAATTCGTAAATTATCTAATACACGTTTTGAACAAGAGATAAGTATTAAAATAAATACATTTAAAATATGCATTCGATGGTTTAACTAGAACTATAAAGTTTTTGGAGAAATATCTTAATACTTGACCATGACATCTTAAGGCATTGTTAAAGATAATTTTTCCGGGTTTTGTCAAACTTCTAGCAGTTCAAATGGGATCAACATGACCTAATACATATATATATATATATATATATATATATACACAATGAATCTCTATTAATATAGCTTTAACTTATCCACTGAAAGGATTGTAAAAATATTCTAAACACTCAAATATTTATCTACTATCCAGAGTTTGGAATTATAAATGTTAATCGCTTCGATATCTAATCATTAGAACTATGAAAGTACCTATGAATATAATTCGATAAAAAATACGAAGAAAGCACGAGCTCATATTAAGTCGTAATTTGGACATTTTATTGTTTAGATTTGTTGTAGTTACATCATATATACATATCATCACACCGAGTGCCCAACGGGGTAGGCAGAGAGTATAGAGCGCCAGTTCTCTCGTTGTAGTTAAAATTAAAAATACTTGAGTTAAAATGATACCTGTGACATCAAACTGAGAACACTCCTTTCCTCAAAAGAATTCCAAAACCATTCATTTTATAAAAGCTTTTCAGTAATTTCAGCCCTAGAAAATCGTATGTACCTCCGGTTGATACGGTTACGATTTCCGGTTGTACTCAAAGAAAATAACATGATCATAAAATTCGCACGACAATACGATCATGATAAGTTTCCAAAAATGCCCTTTCGACGTGATTGATGGTAGCAAATATGCAAGCCTCTATAAAAATTAGTACAATTACATCACCTTTGAAATTCGTGTTACAAAAAGATCGGACTCAGTGAAGCGTCAGTGTTTCGCTCGAACGAACTTGACTGTTTTCAACTGTCTCAACAACGTTGCCTGGGTTGAAGTATCTTCCACTCGCCTTTATCACCGAGCTTACCCTTAACGTAATCTCTGTACTAAAACGTTGCTATTCCCATTTAGTCGTCTACGCTAAACATTTTTATGTTTCTTCTGCTTTAGATGTCTTTAAAGCTTTACTTTTAATTTCTTTCTAGGCGGATAAGTCAGGTGTTGCTTGGCTTATCTTGTTAACTCATTTGTTTCTCAGATGACCACCGGTTCGGCTGAATCTTTATATTCAGACGTATTCTGTTCAATTTGGGACTATATGAATGCACTCTTGTAAATACACACAGAATAGCGCCGATTGCTATGTACTTCTGATTGCAAATTTTGTTTTTTTTTTAATGTCACACACCTGTTTTATGATATCATATTTCTGAAGATGGAACACGATTCATTTTGAACTATATTCTTCGATAGAACTACATATTAGTTTGAATTTTTTTTGACGTGACAACGTCTTAAATTAGGTTGCGGCTGGGAGTCACTTATGAAAAAGTGTAACGCCCGGTAACGTTACGATGAGTCACCGAACGAGAGAGAGGCCCGCCGAATGCGTTTATAGGTTATGTCATACTATTGATAAATGTTGATAGTGTTAAGTAAATTATTAGTTTAAAATTTATTAATTAATTAATTATTATTTTACAAATTTTCATTAATTTCAAATTTATTTAGCAAAAATTTGAACCTTCGATCTGAATAAATGTTTTGATTTTCGAATTGATAAAAAGACGTTGTCACGTAAAATCTTCGCCCGTAAAACCGACTTTACAGGCAACCATCTTTGGATATTTATCATCATCATCATCATCATATTTTTTTTCCAAAGATTTTATATATTAATCGGACCTATAATGTCATCAGAAGTAAACATCAGAAGTTTCTTTCTGCAACTGCAACAGCTGTTTATTTCGGATTTTAACGAAGGATGTCCGTTAACAACAAAATATTTGTATGTCGCACAATAGTCATTCTCACGCTATTTAATACATTTTTGCCAGCACTGCAATATCATACTTATTTAATTTCTTGGAAATTCCGCAGGAAGGGAAATCAAAAATATTTTTATAAATTTATGAACAACACACATCGATACAGTGCCTCGTAAATTGTAAAAGTGATAGTAAAGTGCAGTTATAATGAAGTCAATTTGTTGATAGTGATTTTCGATGACAATAATTGTGACAAGAGCGTTCCTGAAAAATGATTCGAGCGTTAACTTCAAGGCGGTGGTCGTTGCGCCGCGACAGCGAGAGGTGAGATTTTGACGCAGATTGTGCGATTTGTTTAAACTCGTTTCAGTGGGACAAGGACTGGTCGGGGGTCTGCGACACCTTTTGGCAAGGGTCTAGTTCGAATAGGTAGACAATAAATTTTCTTTGATACATTAATATTTTTTCCTATTCGCCCTCCCAAGAGGGGAAACGATGCGCTTTTTACGTTGGAAATGAAATTAGATGGCGTCGTGACAGATAATGGACTAGACTGTCTTTTGAATTTTATCTAAAAATTCAGCTTTTCTTCACTATTAAAATGTCGTTGTGTGACTAATGTAATGGAATAAATACTTTCACCTACGAGTTTAACTAGAGAATAAAAGAGAAAAGTTTATTATAAGATGTTTTGAGAACCAATGCATAATATTTTCTTATAATATACCCGACCGTGTCGCGCGCAATATCTCGAAGGACCAAACTTAGGATCGGCTACTCCTTGACGTCACCGCGCCTATATTATCCTCCCAGAAAGCAGTTGAGTCACAGTCACACCTAATTTAGAACGTGTATTCATAACTAGTGATCGCGCAGTTGAACCATTATTAATTACTTCAAGAGTTCGAGTGTTATTGGTCCTTTGTTAAAGAGTGCGTAATCGGACTATATAACTTTCGAAAAAATTGTTACCAGAAGAATTTTACACTTATTTATTGCAAAAACGTGGCAGTCGCTAAACATCGGAAGGAGCATGGTCTTTCTTCTATTTATTTATATACGGCATTGTTTTTGGGAAGCATATGAATATAATTGAACTAAATACAGTTTTAATGCTGGTTTTTCATAACTATTCCAAAATATCTCTCCTAGTTGGATATATATTGAAAGAATTTGGTGGCCGATGTATTCCTGTGGGCATATAAAGAGGCGGAATAGTATTTTCATATTGCGGCCTTTGGTTATCTAACTATTGAGAGATATATTTTTAAGTTTATTTATTCTCTTGGGAAGGACCCCACGGGTTAGCCAGCTATATTTCTTTCTTAAGGACCGAGTAGTTTGACCGTTGTGGCCGAGTAGTTTGAGTAGTCGCCTCGAAATTGCAGATTTAAACCTTGTCGAAGTTATTACTTCGAGACTTAGAATTCGTACAATCTACTACCGATTCGGGCAGTATAATTTTCATATTCGTAAGTGAAAACATTGAAAGTACTACAAACAAATAATTTTCATTATATTACAAATGAAATGGAACAAATACTTTCACCTACGAGTTTAACTAGAGAATAAAAGAGAAAAGTTTATTATAAGATGTTTTGAGAACCAATGCATAATATTTTCTTATAATATACCCGACCGTGTCGCGCGCAATATCTCGAAGGACCAAACTTAAGATCGGCTACTCCTTGACGTCACCGCGCCTATATTATCCTCCCAGAAAGCAGTTGAGTCACAGTCACACCTAATTTAGAACGTGTATTCATAACTAGTGATCGCGCAGTTGAACCATTATTAATTACTTCAAGAGTTCGAGTGTTATTGGTCCTTTGTTAAAGAGTGCGTAATCGGACTATATAACTTTCGAAAAAATTGTTACCAGAATTTTACACTTATTTATTGCAAAAACGTGGCAGTCGCTAAACATCGGAAGGAGCATGGTCTTTCTTCTATTTATTTATATACGGCATTGTTTTTGGGAAGCATATGAATATAATTGAACTAAATACAGTTTTATTGCTGGTTTCTCATAACTATTCCAAAATATCTCTCCTAGTTGGATATATATTGAAAGAATTTGGTGGCCGATGTATTCCTGTGGGCATATAAAGAGGCGGAATAGTATTATCATATTGCGGCCTTTGGTTATCTAACTATTGAGATATATATTTTTAAGTTTATTCTCTTGGGAAGGACCCCACGGGTTAGCCAGCTATATTTCTTTCTTAAGGACCGAGTAGTTTGACCGTTGTGGCCGAGTAGTTTGAGTAGTCGCCTCGAAATTGCAGATTTAAACCTTGTCGAAGTAATTACTTCGAGACTTAGAATTCGTACAATCTACTACCGATTCGGGCAGTATAATTTTCATATTCGTAAGTGAAAACATTGAAAGTACTACAAACAAATAATTTTCATTATATTTAAGCTATTCGTAAATGCAAATTATTTCATAAATAACCTTGTGTCAAATAATAAATAAAATCATGGCTAAGCGTTACACGCATGTCTAGATTGAAATGCCCTTGACATACCTCACTATTTGTTTATTCAATTAGAGAATGTGATTAGTCACATTAATTTGGATTCATACATACAAACAAACATATGATCACGCCAAGTCCATCACGGGGAAGGCAGAAAGAATAGAGTGCCAGTTCTCCATAAACTTACAGACCTCTATCGCTTCACCCACGTCCAACTGGTACTCTAAGGGTATCACTTGTGTTTTGCCGCCTCTGTAGGAATCTTTTCACATACTCTTTAAAGAACTCCATGCTCTATGTAAAACGCCAACTGGGAGATAATTCCACTGGCGTCACTGAAGGAAACTCCTTTAAAATCGCGCAGTTTCTTTCTGGTTCTTCTTCATGGAAACGACCAACCTGAACCGTGCTTCTTTTTCGTCGTTTTATAAGTGGCCTATGTGAAATAAAATATGTTTGACTTTGATTAATTACGAGATCGGTTTGCCTCTAAGGTATGGGGATGAATTCCCCATCAATGGAGAGAGGTGCAGTGGCAAAAGTAAGCCGTGTTCATCATGCACGTATGGTATAAGAGAAGTATACCCTAGTTTACTTCTGTTTCTGCAAGTTACATATAATTTGTTGTAGCAAATGACTTTTCGTCCCATTTTCAAGAAAGTATACAAGAAACGCGACATTGCTTGCTTACATAAGAAATAATAACGCATGCGAATTTGGCTCCCTCATATAGCCTAGTTTTTCTCATTGGCAGTTAGTTTTCACCCGTGTCATACTGCCCTTGACAAAATTAAGAAGACAGAATTTAGAGCGGAACCCGTGCCTATAGCGTTCAAGGTTGTCGCATCAATTTCAACGACGGGAGATATTGGCAATGATGTGTTTTGGGTTTTCGTAAGAGCCGTGATGGTGGAATGGGTTGAGTAGTTGTAGAGCCTGCAAAAACAAGAGGTTCGAACCTAGTGGTCCCTACCAAAGAGATTTTCTGAACCTAAGTGCACACGCACACTACAATTAATAGAGTCGGTTTATACTCCCCGCATCCCGCGACCCCCTCTACTTGAGATTGGTGGGGCGCGTCTTCGTGGATTGCTCTATCTTATACGGAGGAATTCAAATACGCATGAAGAATCGTTCTTGAGACTCCAACCGTCACGTTGCCTGTACTGTAGATAATATTATGAGTTCACGTTAATCAATATAAATATTACATCCGGCCCCACCACACACATACGTCACACTAATGTTCTTTGCTAGGGGATCGGACCAATTTCCATAGAAGGGAGTGCCTTGACCGACGAACGTAAAGCTAGCTTTCATTTAAATACTATCCTCACGCCTTCCCACAAGGGGGGACCCTTGAGGAAGGGGTAGGCAGAGGTGTATAGTTAGTTCCTATACACCCACTTTCCGCCAGATATATATATGTTAGGTGCCAACGTGATAGATGGCGAGTCCATCGCCGCTACCATCACGACTACGAAATACAAATGCAGGTTTCCTCTCGATGTTTTCCTTCACCATAAAGCTCGTGGTGGGAATAATCACTGTACTTAAGTTCCGAAAAACTCATTGTCATTGTACAGTCGGGATTCGAACTTACTCAACTACTCTACTCTACTCTACTCTACTAGGGTAGAGGTAGGGCATAACGGGTTTCCCATTCGAATTTGGAGCTGCCCGACTGAGGCAGGACCTACACCTTATAGAAGTCCGTAGCCAAATAACACAATTAATTGTGTTGTGTTCCTACGTGGTGAATAAGGTTTCCAGTAATGAGCTCTTTGGGGAGGGGGGGAGGATTGTTACATTGTGTTGGAAGCAGAGGGATTAAACCTTATGCTGCCAACACATTTTAACTCTCCGAACACAGAGTGGCAACGCGCAAGTGATACTTCGGTATCGTGAGCGTAAATAGGCTACGGTAACTGTTTCCCATCAGGTGGGCCGTATGCTTGTTGGGCACTCTTGTAGGATAAAAAAAAAAAATACTCGAACTACTCGGCTACCACGGCTATCTTAACTCACCACGGCTAGTTTAAATACTATGTATGCCATATTACTATGACATGCAATAACGCCAAATCCCACATGGGCTACCCAGGCAGAGAGAGTAGAGCGCCACTCTATACTCTGCCTCTTTCATACAATTTGCATTGTAATAATATATAATATCCTCACGCCTTCCCACAAGGGTCCCCGAAGGGGTAGGCAGAGGTGTATAGGTAATACCCACACACCCACTTTCCGCCAGAGGTATATTAGGTGCCAACGTGACAGATGGCGAGTCCATCGCCGTTACTCAAGCGCGACTATACATACGCCTTTGAATTTCTTTTTAGACGTATGCAGGTTTCCTCTCGATGTTTTCCTTCACCGTAAAGCTCGTGGTGTGACTAATCACTGTACTTAAATTCAGAAAAACTCATTGGTACAGTAGGGATTCGAACTTGCGACCTTTGCGTCGCAGGCAACTGCTCGAACCACTCGGCCACTACGGCTCTCTATATCTTTTTATTATTTAATATACATTCATCAGTCAATGCATATGTGCTCGATTTCTATTTGTTAATGGTTCGACCTTTCTAATTAAAATTGTTTTAATAGACTTTTCATCGTATTCGTATTTAGACTAACGACATTGTCCTATCGATTCCATTATTTGCTTTGAAGGCCGACGAATAATGGATCATATATTGTTGATAAGGTGTCCACCGACGACTGTACAGCATTTTATAATATCGAAGGCGGGGGACGCTAATTTAACGACACAAATTTAAGAGCTGGGCTCTTGTCGGCGTCTCTGATGCAGTCCCCTCCATTCGCTTCTGTCCAGCGCAACCTCCTTGACCTCCCTATACGTCATGAGAGACATTTTTTCTTTGACCTCTGACCCATATATGTTAATCTTGGTCTTCCTCTTCCTCTCTTCTCCTTTACCTTTCCTTCTAAGGTGTTTCTAAAGAAGCTATCATGTCGTATAAGGTGGCCTATCATCTTTTCTCTTCTATTCTCGACTGTTTCCAGCAGAGTTCTTGTTTCTTTGACTCTTCAGCACGTCTTCGTTTGTTATCGGCTATTCACGCTACTAATAATGTATTTATTTACTAGCTATGCCCCGCCCTTATCACCCACGCTTAAATCAACTATAGGAATGAGATAATAATATTATACATTTATATAAAAAGTATCTGCCACTGAAAACCCCGCCAAAACTGCTCCAGCCGTTTCGGAGTTTGCCAGGGACAAAAAGACGGACAGATAAAAACTTAATTGTGTTATTTTATTGATTGTGTTTTCCTAGTACCTACCCCGTTAGAGACGGCGTGATGATATGTATATGTATTTTTCTAGTATCTTATATTTGATTGTTACAAATAGTCACTTCAATTTTATCTATTACTAGGTATATGTAGATTCTACGCGGTAAATGGTCGAGGAATTCCAAATTCGAATTCATCCCAATTGTTTATCCCGCACGCAAAATCGATCGTAGTCAATGCTTGTTTACAAGCGTTTTTTTCCTTTAAAAACAAACATTATTTATTCTGTTGAATAGTCAATCGATTCAGTCCTTACTGGCAATTGAGACAAAGTGCATTTTCGTGTGATGACTGGACACTAATAGCGCTACAGTTTGGCAATGGTCCACATCGCCCACCCGGTCTTATTGTCCATACTCTGTACACTCTATACATAGTCTAGCTGGTACACTGAACTTAGTGAAGCGAAAACAATCATTTGTATAATGTGCATATCGTTTTTATCAGGAATTAGCTTGTTTAATGGATCTGGTTATCACAGACAAGATCCATTATTTATATGTATATAAGCCGTTGTGGCCGGGTACTTCGAGTAGTTGCCTGCGACACAAAGATCGCAAGTTTGTATCTCAATCGAGATACAAACTTGCGATCTTAAGTTAAAAAAAACTCATTAGTACAATCGTACTAATGAGTTTTTTTAACTTAAGTACAGTGATTAGTCACACCACGAGTTTTACGGTAAAACAAAACATCGAGACGAAACCTGCATACGTCAAAATCAAAATCTTTTTATTTCACATAGGCCCAGGTGGGCACTTATAAAACGTCGAAAAAGAAGCACGGTTCGGGTTAGTCGCTTCCATGGAGAAGAACCGGCAAGAAACGTCTGAGAAGCATTTCAAAGGCGTATGTATAGTCGTGCCTGAGTAACGCTTAAATATTCTCTTTAGCCTAGCTAGCGAAGACACGGCTTGAAGCTAGCTAACACTTCGCGTTCGTTGACCTTACCACTAACAATCAAATCCATAGAAGTCGTGACCTCCACTACAAATACTACAAAAGCATTTGAACGCTTTCGTCAAACACATTAAAGACTTGAATAAAGATAGAACACCATAAACATTTCGTAGAACGGATAAATCTATCCATACTCGACCCCAATGAACGTATAAAAGCAGTATCAATTACACTTAATGCACCAAAATTCAACCTACCAAATTATTACATAGCAGGATTCAGGAGGGGAATGTTTGTAACTTTGTAATTTTTTTTTGGTATTATAATAATATTAGCTGTGCCCGCGACTTCGTCGGCGTGGACGGCCTTTTTTATCTTTCAAAAATTTTTTTTTTTTTAATAAAAAGTATCCTACTATGTTACTTCTAATACCTCCAAGAATATGTGTATTTTATGATGATCGGTTAAGTAGTTTTTACGTGAAAGCGTAACAAACAAACTTACATTCACATTTATAATATTATAATTATAATAATATATCCTCACGCCTTCTCACAAGGGTCCCTGAAGGGATCCCCCACACACCCACTTTCTTCCAGAGATATATTTTAGGTGTCAACGTGACAGATGGCGAACCCATCGCCGCTTTTATTTTTTATTTTTTTTATACCACATGGGTGACTAACAACTCTAACAAGCAAATTCAAGCACGACTATACATACGCCTTTGAATTGCTTCTCAAACATATGCAGGTTTCCCCTCGATGTTTACCTTCACCATGGTGTGACTATAAAAAACTCATTGGTACAGTGGGGATTCGAACTTGCGATCTCTGTGTCGCACTCGAACCACTGCCACCACGGCTCTAGCTATGATACGCACATATAATAGTAGTATAAAGACTGGTCGAAGATAAGTTAAAAAAAATAATATAACATTTCCTCACGCCTTCCAACAAGGGTCCCCGAAGGGGTAGGCAGAGGTGTATAGGTAATACCTACACACCCACTTTCCGCCAGAGGTATATTAGGTGCCAACGTGACAGATGGCGAGTCTATCGCCGTTACTCCAGCACGACGATACATACGCCTTTGAATTTCTTCTCAGACGTATGCAGGTTTCCTCTCGATGTTTTCCTCGTCTCGTGGTGTGACTAATCACTGTACTTAAGTTCAGAAATACTCATTGGTACAGTCGGGATTCGAACTTGCGACCTTTGCGTCGCAGGCAACTGCTCGAACCACTCGGCCACCATGGCTTTATAAGTTAGTTTAGTAGCTTAAAAAAGCTTATACATATTACCATTTGTATGGCTGTATTGTGGCACGGTGGCGCCGCTATCGCTCGTTCAATGTCAGGGTTGGCACATTATGGGTATCGATTCATTTTGCCACCTCATAATAACATAGAAACGGCGCGCGTAGTATACGAAAGAAACCTATATTATTTATGTATATCTTCATGCCATCCCTCAAGGGTCCCCGAAGGGGTAGGCAGCTATTTTGAACGTATATTAAATGTTATTTTTGTTTATGACGTAGGCAATTCACTTGTAACTTGGCGGAAATCTATGATTAAAATATATATGCAAAATAGAAATAGCACATTAAGTACACACCTTGTAGGGTGACAATAATAATTTTATTTTCACTTTTTTTTAACCTTGTAGGGTGACAATAATAATTTTATTTTCACTTTTTTTTAATATATTTACAATCGCTTATCTTCAAGCGTGTGCTGAATGGCTGTTTAACCCTTTTAGCTTAAAATATACAGAACTGCTGGGGGAATAATTTTAATAATTTAAAAATATACCGGATTGAATATTGCTTTCAAACCATCTACGAACCCATTAAAATAGACACAGGGAGTTTAGTAAGAGTACATGATAATTTTATAAGTAAAAAAAACTCATGTTACCTTCCAACTATGGAAGTTTTAATAGTAAATGCCGACTTATTTTTTTATGATTTCCTACCCGAAATCTCAATAAGGAAAAAAGATTCTGCTCGGCCCCGTGATAAAAAAAATTAAAATTGCGTGTTACGTAAAATTCGTTTCGATTCGTTTCGGCGGAGGGGTTGAATATATTTATACCAAGAACATATGTAGTTCATTATGACACCTTAGTATCCTAACCTATTTAACTTAACATCTTATTGTATTTCCCAAGGGTTAACCACAATGAACTATGTTTACGTCTTTGTAAGGAGGAAATTCTAGTAAATTTCAGGCGGTAACAAGTGCTAACTAACCATAACTAACCGGTTGAAACCGCATACAAATTTATCCCTAAGTACATAACACTTGACTGTTACTCTGATCATAAAACATTAATTATTGGTATAAGTTCCCTAAGGGTTCCGAAGACCCCCTGGGTACACCTATACTTACTCAAACACAGGTGTAATGATACCCTCTCTTTTGCCGGAAATAATTTAGGTGCCAGCGTGACGAATGACGTCTTTGAATTTTTGGTTCTCTCTCGATGTTTTCTTCACCGTAAAGCCGGTTGTATCGTATCATACTTAATCTCTGCAAGTCTCTTTGGTACAATTTAAAAAATCTTGGTTTTCAGCTGACTTCATAGACGAATGGGCTACCACGGCACATGAAATATAACATCCCTTAATCAACCTTGTATCAAAAGTCCTTGAAACGGGAAACTCAATAAGTTGAATAAAGTACCATTAAACATACATTGTGGGGAAATGTCGTGAACGTTGAATAACATTTCCTTTGTGTTGCGTGCTATCGAACGCGAATACAATACAACCCTACACGGGATCCCGAACGGTAAGCGACTGAAGACAGGTAGGGCGGATATCCCGTTTACAATTGTAGCCCGAGCTCACCTAACAAAAGTACGCACCTGAATGACACTGCCCCAGTTGTGCTAACAATGAGGCGTTGTACTACTGGGTAGTAGGTATGTTATGTGTTACTATTATAGGTATTCTAGAACTATACAAGGTATGCAAGAGCTGTTTTCGGCCCATCATTTGAGGATTATCAGTCGTATACTACTAATGTCCAATGGTAAGCTGTTATTGCTATTGCCATTCACGAAGACGTGCTCCACCAATTTCTTGTCCAGGGGGTCGCGGTATGGATGACTCGAGTCTATTCATTGTAGTGTGCGTGTGCACTCATAGGTCATCAGTGTGTACCGATAATACTCAAACATTTGTGGTAGGTTGCACACTTAATCTATAAAGTATAACGAAGAAATGGGGCGCGTCTTCGTGGTTGGCCTAGCTATAACAGTTTACCATTAGACAGGTTGTCTGCATGCATACAATTTCTGTTATATGCAATAGTTATGAGTTAAAGTACAAATTCCCTTGTTACAGTGCAAGCCGTACGTGTCCCGCGGAAGGCACGCCGGAGCAAGACTCGGTGCAGCCAGCCGTCGACCTGCCCCGCACCAGGGATGGGGAGATTGACTATGACGGTCAGTTTGTTACACATATATTACTACATATAGTACACTAGCTGTTCCCCGGTTTCACCCGTGTAAATTATATTGGCGGCCTTTTGTCTGAGATAAGACATATTATATAGGTTAAGGTCTGCGCCAAATTTCATCCACTTCCGTTCAGTAGTTTTTACGTGAAATAAGGACCTTACAAACCTTCGCGTTTATATTATTAGTTGAATAGTAGGACTCATGTTATGAAGAGGGAGGATTTGATTCGTTAAATTCGTTTGTGGATAAACTTGTGGTTGTCGAACTAACTGATTTAAATAATCCTTCAATCACGGGTAGCTAGAGTATTCCGGATAAACAGCGGATTTGCGAATTCCGGAGCTATGATGTTCTAAAATAATAATTGTGTATCAACAATCCTATATTATTTATAATCAAGTTGGACCCGGATGAAACCGCGGACCATATCTATTTATTAAAATACAGGTTTTAAAAATAATACAAATATAATTATTATTCTTTGCCTTATATTATATTTATTAATAACATGCATCACACGAATAAATGTAAGTTACCCATTTCGATATTTAAAGTAACGGCCAACATTTGCATGTTCCCTACAACACACATTGTTAACGCGAATAGCGCAGGACCAAAGGGCATTGTATGCTAATATAGATAATATTAAAATAGTTTTACCTACAGGCGCATGCGCATGTGTCACGAAACAATCAATACGCGGAAGAAATCCGGTTTTGTCTGTGCTATATTCCTGATTTTCTGCGGAAATATTGATTTTTCTTTTTACTTTTTTTCACTTTCACTTTTCCCACCAAAACACAAGAATTATAAAGAGGAATGCTTAGATTGGATACCTTCTACACAATTTCGGAGTAAAATGAGCTATATTTTATATAATATAATATAGAATTTTGTGGTGTAAGTACAAAAAAATTCATTTTATATTTTTAAATATACTACATAATAGTATAGTTCATTTTCATTAATACAATTATTAATTTCATTAATAAATTCATTAATACAATAGTTCATTTAAATATACTACACTTGGTGACATTTTATTGACTCACCGTCTATCATAGGAAATATATGTTAAATTAACATGTATATTGTCGCAAAAACAGTCAACTGGCGAGGCTTGTAATAAAACAAGCTTCGCTAGTTGACTCTGTATGAAACATCGAAACTTGTTCATCTTCTCTGTTCTATTCTAGTACTGAGATATAAATCTTTGTCACCAGCCCTGTACGAAGATGAATCCGACAGCGACCTCGGGTCTATGGAGAACCACGGCTCCGTGGTCACCCATCTTCTATCACAGGTCAAGATTGGAATGGATCTCACCAAGGTACGATATATACTTACATATCATCACGCCAAGTCCCTAACGGGGTAGGCAGAGAGTATAGAACGCCAGTTCTCTCTAGACTTGCATACCGCTTTCGCTTCGTCCACATTCATCAGTCTCTTCATACATGATCGTCGGTTTCGAGTACTCTTGACGTTCCCGTCCTTGAGCGTCCGATCTATTTGATCCAAGTAGTTGGAACGTGGTTTTCCTCTGCCTCTTCTTGCACACTCTTGCTTGGTATATCTGTTTCGTCAATGTTTCTTCACTCATACTTTCTGTATGTCCAAACCGACGTAACATGCCTTTCTTCATCTTTACAATCACGCCCTGATTCACGCCAGTTGATATATCATAGTGCTTAATGCAAACTGACTTTAAAATACTTCTCATCAGAAAAATCTAATCACCTTGCAAGTTTATGTTTTGTAAGGATCATCAAAAAATGTGTTTATTTAGGAATATATGTCAAATGTCGTTTAATAGTGAATAATATGAGGTACGATTTTTCTGATAAGAACTGTCCCTATTTCAATGTATTGTGATGAGATGATGCGAATTTTCGCACAAAAAGTACGTTGAGAATTTTCCACAGGAACAGGTATACTAGAATTTGAAACAAGGCGATGAAACGAAATGTAAATGTCCACGCCTTCACGCAAGAGTGCCCGAAGGGGTAGGCAGAGGTGTGTAGGTAGTACTAACACGCCTACTTTCCGAGTGGCATATGTATATTTTAAATGCCAACGTGACAGATGTGTTTGCGGATGGCTATCATGTTGGTATGTTTGGAGTATTGTGAGTGTATGAATGAGGTCCTTATAATTGATTGTTTACTAATTAGTGTAATTGGATTTTAGCTATACTAATTATGTATAAAATAAATAAAAAAATAATTAACTTATCTTAGAGCCGTGGTGGCCGAGTGGTTCGAGCAGTTGCCTGCGACGCAAAGGTCGCAAGTTCGAATCCCGACTGTACCAATGAGTTTTTCTAAACTTAAGTACAGTGATTAGTCACACCACGAGCTTTACGGTGAAGGAAAACATCGAAAGGAAACCTGCATACGTCTGAGAAGAAATTCAAAAGGCGTATTTATAGTCGTGCTTGAGTAACGGCGATGGACTCGCCATCTGTCACGTTAGCACCTAATATACCTCTGGCGGAAAATGGGTGTTTGGGTATTACCTGCACACCTCTGCCTACCCCTTCGGGCACTCTTGTGGGAAGGCGTGAGGATATATTATTATTATTATTAACTTATCTTCTTCTAGATATATAAAAATTACTGTTTGTCTATATGTCCTCTATGGAATCGTAAACTGCTGGACCTATATTAATGAAGTTTTCTGTGTCTTCAGTTAGATTCGAGAATGGTTTAGATTCACAATTAGACTCGGTAGGTGGCGCTCAGATCGTTTTTCAGGATATTTATTTTTTTGCTGGATAAAGCTGGACGGGACAGCTTGTAAAAAAATAAAAAGAGCCGTGGCGGACGACTCCTAACAAACAAAATCTAATTTATAAGTAGATGTGCCCGCGGCTTCACCCGCATACATTTTTAATTCACGGATCGTTTTTTTCAACAATCAAGTAATAATTTAAATCTTTCCTGTTTATAGTATTAGTTTAGATGTCTCTTATCGGACCATAGACATACCTACAGTACGTTATATTGTGAAACAGTATATTCTAGAGAGCCGCAATAGAACCGTGTATTTTGTCGTCGTTTGACTCCCTTCATTCCCTTCTATTAAACATTAATTAAACTAGAAGTAATAATAATAATAATAAAATGTGTGTGACTCGTTATCGTTTCGTATCTTATCAGCTGTATGTATACTTGTGTCCGTGCCTATCATAAAACAATAATATATAAACCGAGCATGTATGAAGAGACTGATGAATGTGGACGAAGTGAAAGAGGTATGTCTAGAGAGAACTGGCGCTCCACTCTCTCTGCCTACCACGTGACAGTCTCGGCGTGATGATATAGATAGTGCCATCCACGAAGTCGCGCCCAACCAATACTAGTTGAGTGGCTCGCGGGATGCGGGGAGTATGACGCGAGTCTATTAATTGTAGTGTGCGTGTGCACTCATAGGTAATCAGTGTGTACATATAATGCTCAAACATTAGTGGCAGGTTGCACACATACATACACGCGTCTTCGAGGATGGCACTATCTATAATAATAATATATATATAATATATCCTCACGCCTTCCCACAAGGGTCCCCGAAGGGGTAGGCAGAGGTGTATAGGTAATACCCACACACCCACTTTCCGCCAGAGGTATATTAGGTGCCAACGTGACAGATGGCGAGTCCATCGCCGTTACTCAAGCACGACTATACATACGCCTTTGAATTTCTTCTCAGACGTATGCAGGTTTCCTCACGATGTTTTCCTTCACCGTTCAGCTCGTGGTGTGACTAATCACTGTACTTAAGTTCAGAAAAACTCATTGGTACAGTCGGGATTCGAACTTGCGACCTTTGCATCGCAGGCAACTGCTCGAACCACTCGGCCACCACGGCTTTTTTACACTATATATAAACATGCATTTTTGTATATTGCTGTAGAAATACTATAAGAAATGTCATTGTTACAGGTTGTACTCCCAACGTTTATCCTGGAGAGGCGATCGCTACTAGAGATGTATGCAGACTCTTTCGCACACCCAGATCAATTCGTTAAGTGAGTATCACTCTGCCATAAATGTCCTGTTTGGATTTGGAAGGCAACTGTAATTAGTATACCCCTACATTTGGTCGTTCAATTACTCCCGTGTTAAATAGAAGTAAAATGAGTCTTAATTTCCCTTAATAAGACTCTAAATCCAATGAACGCTGCCGATTGCTCAGTCATTACTCCGAAATATATATTTTTTATACGTGCAAGGTATGCATATTTAAGTAAAAATTTGTTACTAACCCTATGGACTCCGGTCTGAAATAAAAATATTCTATTCTATTCTATTCTATTCTATGCGGTCCGCCTGATTTTGCGGCAACACCAGGGACACCTCTGACTGCAACAATCATTTCCATCCCTTCTTGAAGTAGTCCATGCTGTACTCTCTACCTGTCTGCTTTCGTTTGCCAGGATAGTAGACATGCCTACGCCTCGCGAGAGGATGGTACAAGTGGTGCGCTGGTACCTGAGCTCGTACCACGCCGGGCGCAAGTCGCAGGTTGCCAAGAAACCCTACAACCCTATCCTTGGGGAGGTGTTCCGCTGCCACTGGGATTTGGACGGCGCTGACAATCACAACACAACGGAGAAGGTACGCCTTGAAATTTTTCAAACTACTAACAGTGAGTCATGCGGATTTATTTGTAGATTATTTTCAGGAATAAAACATAATTATCTATAATAAACCGACGAGCATGTATGAAGTGACTGATGAAATTGGACGAAGCGAAAGGTATGTAAGTCTAGAGAGAACTGGCGCTCTGTAATCTCTGCCTACCGCTAGGGACTCTGCGTGATGATATGATGATTATAATTTTGCCAACTTGACCATTGTCATGCAGGCAGGCAAAACTATTCATTATCCTCACGCCTTCCCACAAGGGTCCCCGAAGAAGATAACTATTAATTAAAAATGTTGTATTCTATTCTTTATTGTTTTACCACTTATATATATAATACATAGGTCACATATACTTATACTTATTATAATCATAATCATAATCATAATTCTTTATTGCTCTTCCACTTACAATAATATCACATTATATATAATATCAGGGTATACAGTGGACCCTGTTGGGCACAGCAACTTGTGAGAGGGACACAAATTATAAAAAGGGGAACAATGTAGGTACTTGCTAACTTATTCTAACCTTAAAATATAAACATAACTTAAATTTATTTACCGAAAAAAGTATTAATAGAAACTTAAAAAAAGAAAAGTATTTATATAAATAGAAACTTAAGAAACAATTTGTAGGAAACAATTATGTAATCTTATCTTTCATAAACTCTTCTATAGTGTAATAACATTTTTCAAACAATAATTCCTTAACTAATTTTATATATTTATTAAAATTATTTTCACTCCTTATTCTATTAAGGTTCTGTAAGGACCCTGTGGGGCACAGCAATTTTAGAAAGGGGTGCTGTTATAATACAATTTATAATAAATATCCTCACGCCTTCCCACAAGGGTCCCCGAAGGGGTAGGCAGAGGTGTATGGGTAATACCACACACCCACTTTCCGCCAGAGGTATATTAGGTGCCAAAGTGACAGATGGCGAGTCCATCGCCGTTACTCAAGCACGACTATACTTACGCCTTTGAATTTCTTCACAAACGTATGCAGGTTTCCTCACGATGTTTTCCTTCACCGTAAAGCTCGTGGTGTGACTAATACAATTTAAATAAGTATATATTTCAACCTTAATGATCTATATATAGTACAGTGATTAGTCACACCACGTGCTTTACGGTGAAGGAAAACATCGTGAGGAAACCAACATACGTCTGAGAAGCAATTCAAAGGCGTATGTATGTATAGTCGTGCTTGAGTAACGGTGATGGACTCGCCATCTGTCACGTTGGTATCTAAAATATATCTCTGGCGGAAAGTGGGTGTGTGGTTAATACCTCTGCCTAACCCTTCGGGGACCCTTATGGGAAGGCTTGAGGATAAAGAAAAGAAAGAAGGAAAATATCTATTAGCTAATAGAAACTTGTCTTCCGTCCGTAGCAAGAAGTAGGCGACGGTCCAGTGCCCTGGTGCTCGCCCGACCAGCTCTCGTTCGTGGCTGAGCAGGTCTCCCACCACCCCCCAATCTCGGCGTTCTACGCGGAGCACGTTAACAAGCGACTGCAGTTCGAGGCCTGGGTGTGGACGAAGAGCAAATTCCTCGGTCTGTCCATAGGCGTCCATAACATCGGCAAAGGTATCGTCACTCTACTCGACACCGGAGAGGAGTACACCTTGACGTTCCCCAATGGTTATGGCAGGTGAGTCCATCATCAAAGAGAAGTATAGCAAGGGTTATCCCGTTCGAATTTAGAGCTGCTCGATTGGGGCAGGACCTCCACCTTATAAAAGTCCGTAGCCAAATAACACAATTTATTGTGTTGTGTTCCTGCGCGATGAATACTCTTTCCAATAATGAGCTCCTTCCCATGAGCAACTCCCATTGGGGAGTGGGGAGGTTTGTAATATTACAATCCTCCCCACTCTCAATGGGACTAGTCTCTCTGCTGCTAAAACAGTATAACTTATAACTCTCCGAACACAGAGTGGCAACGCCCTAATGATACTTCAGTATCGTGAGTGTAAATAGGCTACGGTAACAGCTTCCCATCAGGTGGGCCGTATACTTGTTTTCCAGTCCACTGTTGTGGTATAAAAAAGTCGATTTATTTTTAGAACACTTAACTGCGCGATTAATTCTAAACTTTTCGCCCGTAGATCGATACTGACAGTCCCGTGGATCGAGCTGGGCGGCTCAGTAGTAATAGAGTGCATCCAGACGGGACACAAGGCCAACATAGAGTTCCTCACGAAGCCCTTCTACGGCGGCAAGAAGCACCGCGTCACATGCGACGTGTTCGCCGGGGCCGACAAGAAGCCCTACTACACCGCGCAGGGCGAGTGGAACACCAGGATGGACGGCCGGTGGACGGAGTCTGGGGTTAGTTTGGGGCTTCCAACTCTTTATACATTGATACTAATCTTCAATCTCTCTCTCTCTCTCTCTCTCAATAGAGGGATAGGATTAGGACTTTAATCCCTGTAATATCCATTAAAAATTTTACATTCAAAATATTTTCCTTCGCGAATCAATTTTGATCATAGAACGTCTTTTCGTAGAAAGATTACCAAGCATGCCATCAAACTAAATAAGTATGTAACTTGAATGGTCCTTCGAGCCGTTTCAGGGCTGTGTTGAAATCTCTGTCGCGTTGCCGTCGGCTGTGGGTATTAAAGTAACTCGTGGTGCAGCGGTCGGAGGTGGTGTTCGAGGTGAGCAGCATGAAGGCGCGCCGCAAGCGCGTGGCGCCGGTGGCGCGGCAGCAGGCGCACGAGGCGCGGCGCGTGTGGCGCCACGTGACTTGCGCCCTGCGCGCCGCCGACACCGACGCCGCCACGGCCGCCAAGCGCGCCGTCGAGCAGGCGCAGCGCGACGCTGTCAAGCTGCGCGACGCCGCCGGCGAGAGGTGGCACACGCAGGTAATGCGCGAGACTTTACCTACTGCGTGCACTGATATAGTCTAACAAATAATTAAAATACTCTGTATGCTACTCGAAACCGACGAGCATGTATGAAGAGACTGATGAATGTGGACGAAGCGAAAGAGGTATGTAAGTCTAGAGAGAACTGGCGCTCTAAACTCTCTGGCTACCCCGTTAGGGACCTGGCGTGATTGATTTGATTGATTGATTGACACCTCTGCCTAACCCTTCGGGGACCCTTGTGGGGAGGCGTGAGGATATATAATTATTTTAATTATCATGGTCACAATGGTAACAAATTTTGGCTTTGAATATCTACTATCATACTAATGGAAAACTTTCTTATAAATGTTAGTTTGCGAAAATGTCAGCCAACGCCAGAACGAGTGAACGAAATTGGATGAGATTAGGCACAGACATCTGTAGATAATTAGCTGGATTAACACATAGGAAGGAAAAAAATCACAATTAAATTTTACCCGAGTAAATCCGCGGAGCCCGTCTACTTATTAAATATAATATTTAATTCACAGCTATTCAGTCCAAAAGGAGAAGACGGATGGCAATACAACTCGGCCCTCAAGACAAGACTTGAACTGGCGAAAAGCACGCCGCAACACAAGCCCACTGAGAACGCGGAGAACACGAGATAATGTAATCATAACCTCAAATATGGACTTCAAATCTATCAGTTGTAAGGTAGAAATTCCCTTGTCACATCAAAACGGACTTAGGTTACTCGGACGCACCTGTTAATTGCTTAGAGAAATCTGGGAAGGTAGGGAATAAATGTAGGGAATCCTTTGCCATGATACTTAACTTGAGTGTGCATGACGGTATTCTAACAAAAAGGTTTTTCATTCTACATTGTTTTTTTTATTTCGTGTTTTTTTACGACTCACTAAGCAATGTTTCATTTCAAACCAACAAGTATGTTGTCAATATAAATGTATATGTATATATCACGCCTTCCCACTAGAATCTCCTAAGAGGTCGGCAGAGGTGTGTCCCACATGCACTCTTCGCCGCAGATACATTTTAGGTGCCACCGCGACAGACGGCGAGTCCATCGCCGTTACTCAAGTACGACTATACATACGTCTTTGAATCCCTTGGCAAACGTATGTTGACTTCAACTCGATGTTTTCCTTCCACTAAAAATAAATTATGTCTTTAATAATACTCGCTTAAAAGTATTAAATAAAAAAAAATTAAACGTATATTATTTCTTTATTTTTATTTGAATCGCCTTAATAGCATTGTGAGGGGGCTTTGACCTCTTAAAGAGCTTGGCTTTATTTTGCAGCCACGGGTACTAAAAGGAATCTTATTACGTATTACACAGGGTTTGTAATACGTAATATCTGAACGGTGTATCTGAACAAGTCATGATTGTTATTTTCATTTTACCACTAATTAATACACACATATACATATCATCACGCTGTTACCTTAACAGAGTACCAAAGAGAGTAGAACACTAGTTCTCTCTACTTACAGCTTTCGCTTCATACGCAATCATCAGTCGCTTCATACATACTCGTTTTCGAGTACTCTTGACGAATACATCCTTGAATGTTCAATCCATTTGATCCAATGAATAAGATTTAATGCATATACATATCATCACGCCGAATTCCTAACGGGGTAGGCAGAGAGTATAGAGCGCCAGTTCTCTCTAGACTTACATACCTCTTTCGCTTCGTCCACATTAATCAGTCTCTTCATACATGCTCGTCGGTTTTGAATTCTCTTGACGTCCCCGTCCTTGAGCGTTCGACCGATTTGATCCAGGTAGTGGGACCGTGGTCTTCCTCTGCCTCTTGCACACATTTTTGTTTGAAAAATGATCCTAGAGAAATTAAAGATTTGATCTCCTGCCCTCTGTATGTTTACGTTGAATATTGACTTTGTTTTTTTTTATGTATACATATTTTCTGTGAATCATATCAAATATGATTTAACTCATAAATCAAGGAGTCATTAAATCATTTATAGTTGATAGGTAATTTATGAGATGAGTGTGATCAAATTCGTGGCGTGTAAATGGTTTATGAACTTGAAGTTGGTAACTCTCGTAGTGTTTTCTAACTCCTGCTAGATAGTTGTTTCAACCTTATGTCATCGATGTAAGATGTTATTTTGATTATAGAATATCAACTTCTAAGAACCCCTAAGATTTTTATTAGCAAAATGTTGTATTCAAATGTAAGCTATATTTCTTAGAACGTTAAATTATTTTCGTCCAATTGTGTTTTTCTCTACTTCTAATATGTACTTTAACGTCTATTGTTTAGAGCTTAAATTGAAATACTCAATCGTCGGGGTTTTATGGATAGCCCGAAGGCAGCATCCCTTACACGTACAAATACGTGTGATTTCCATTTTTTTTATTCCAATCTCGTTATGGCCTATGGTTAATAGCAATAAAATTATGTAAATATATAACTACCTTTGTTATTTCTCATATAATCGCTTTTTTTGTCAAACACGATATGCACAGCCAGGTATAGTAAGCCGAGCGTAATAACTTAAAGGACACTACCCTGTTTAAATTTTTTTTAATTTGCATGTCAGAAGGCTGCCACAAAACAAATGAAAGTTGCGTTAGATAATGTATTTTGAAAAAAAACCATCTCCCTTGACGACCTGATAATGTTAAACGGTTGGTTGGCGCACTAGGCGCACGGGTACAATAACTGAGGAGAAAAGAAAATAGTATTTTTTTATAATATATAAATATCCTTAAAGTGGCAAAAAAGCATGTTGTCCGCCCGATGGTAAGCGGTTACCGCCGCCTATGGACGTTTGCAACACTAGAGGTATCGCTCGCGCGTTTTGATCCTAAAAGTCTATACGTGAAAAACAATATTCCAAGAAAAAGAACCTAGAGTAATATTGCGTGGCTTTTCTAAGCTATCCACATCTGCAGATAGTGCCATTCACGATGACCCGCCCCACCAATTTGAGGGGGCCGCGGGCTGCGGGTGCATGGCCCGACTCTATTAATTGTAGTGTACGTGTGCACTCATAGGTAATCAGTGTAGATAATACTCAAACATCTGTGGAAGGTTGCACACTTACACTAAAAACTATAAGGAACAACAGTCGAGCGCGTCTACGTTGATAGCACAACCAGAGAACAAATCTATAAATTTATCGCGCTTAACTTATAATCTGATAAAAGATATGCTTATAGATAAGCAGTATTTGATTAGCTACCATAACCTGATCGCAAGATCGCCCAGGTGGCAGAAACGACTTACTATCAAGCAGGTCACATGCTTACTTGCCTTTTATAGTTCCTTTTTCACGCCCAAAGTGGATAAAAAGAGATGTCAAGGTATGCTATGTGCAGTTTTAAATAAAACAGACCCCCTACAAAGACCTCCAGAATAATTACCCCGTTACCGTCATTCATACGTTCGGCTTCACAATGAAATGCAATTTATTAGCGAAAAGACTGAGAAATTATGTGAACGAAAATTAATATCGAACGGCGAAAGTTACACGTGCAAAAATTATGAATATTATTCAGACACATAGACATTTAATAAAATAGTTATAATTACCATGTTGTATATTTAAATAAAAATATTAATTGTAATTAACCTCGTTTTAATTTGCAGTTGACTTGTCACCTTCATGATACTTCCAGGACACGAATGGCTATTTTTCGGTTGTTATGCGATGCTGTGTTTTTTCTTGTTTATCTTTTCTGCAGATCTAGGGGTTCTGACAAAGCTCAGAGCTTTCTGAATGCCGGATAGAGCCTCACATGATGTTCCCTATAAGCATGTAAAGTTCCCTTAGAACGTGGGTTTGAAGTTCCTCTTAAACATTGGTTTGAAGTTCACTTGTACTTCGTGACTGCACTTCTTTTACATTTTGCAAGTAACTACTTACATAAACCACACGGCCAATGCGACTCTTTAATAATATATATGCGGGCCTCATAGGCATCAATTATTAATAATATGTAATTAATTAGGTCTAGATTATCGGAACCTAGTCTTCCTCTGCTTCATTCAGTACTATTTTTGTCAACGTTTCAAAATAATAGCAGTCGAAAAATACATTGTATGAACTATGTGTACTTACTTTGATCATATTCGAGACTGGCGCCGCCAGAACTCTAAAGTTGACTGTACCGAAGTCCATGGTGTTGTGAAGAAAACGAGACTGCTTGTCGCTAAGCATCCAAAGATTGCCTTTCTGATCTACCTGGATTAAAAAACAAACCTACTATAATACCAACTTAAAATAAAACTTGTACCATGGGAAGGATTAACTGCTTGAATAAGTTCGTTTATGCAAATATTTAAGCCCAGAAATCAGACCTCGGAACAAAGAGATCTGATCACTATCTAACCTGGACGCTTGCAACACCAGTGATATCTCGCTTGCTGCCGACCCTGCAGGAATCTTTACACACCCTTCTGGAAGAAGTCCATGCCAATGATTTGGTTTCTTGTTTTCGAGTGAAAACGGATCGAAACGAAAAGCTTTACCTTAACATCATTAGGAAACTCCAGCAAATTGCAGTCACTTATAATCATGGGAGTATTGTCGGAGTTAAAAGGCTTGTTGGTGTTCCAACACGCAATGCCGTTTTTGTTGACCTGGACACAAAAATATCACATATGCAACATAAGATATATAATATTCTAGACTGACGGATAACTAGTGCTCTATTTTGCCCACCCTGTGACGGCTGATGTAAGTATCAAATATCAAAGTTAGCTCAAAATTATTTTGCAACATACGTATTTCTAATTTTTGACGTAGAAAATGTTGGCATCGCATTTATATCTCTGCATCTATTATTTCAGCTCTTTTTGGGTATAATATTGATAATAATAGGATATTGTTTAATTAAATGTGGCAAACATATAATACTGGCTAGGTGCGTATCGAACATCTAAACAAGACTGTGAAATACTTATTTCAAAGCGGAAAGCTCGGATACTTCGTTTCTGTACTTTTTAGGGTATTTGCGAAAGTATGATCTGCGAAAATCGAGAGGGTTCTTTAGTTTAAAAGTCCATACACTCTCACCCTTTCTTGACGGGAGGATTAGAGGATTCCCGGATGAAAAAACTGGGTACCAACCTGTGTAAAAAACATAACACTGGTAGAAGGATCAATGTCACAGGCTGTCGACTGCGTGTTCGGTCCCTTGTCTCCGACTATCTGAAAATATTACATTCATTATAAACCCAACACATGGCCGTGTATCTTCCTAAGTAAAGTCGTGTAAGCCGTTACAACGTTTCATCGTCCGTACTTCATTAGACTTACTTCAACGCCCTTGACAATAGCATCGCTTGGTGCCGTGGGGTCCCTCAGCAGATTTGTGGATATTTTAAACTGCTTCGTACTCGAGGTAGGACTAACGTATAAGTCGCGAGATCTGAAATAGGAAACTTATAGTACACGTATAGTTCGCGTTAAGCTAATAGCATGTCACCCTAGCCTAGCTACTCCGACCAATCCGGTCGCATATAATTACAAAGTGAAATTCACGTGAACAGTAGAAGGCTTCGTACGCCATAATATACATGGAGGTCATGACCAAGATGGTCAAGACCTTATGAATCTCGAATCACAATTTTTTTTACAATATAAGATATTTAGTCATACTGAATAAATAGGTATGTAATTAATTACTTTATTTTTTAAAACAACTAAGATCATTTTGAACCATTAAACTTAATCTTTTGAAATGTATTTAAATTGATGTATTTTTACTGCACCCTTACCCTCATTAATTCTTTATGATTCACTATTGTCTTAACGCGAACGGACTTGTATGGTTAATAGGTCAGTTCGATTTCAGAGCTTGGAACGTTGCTAGTAGGTAGGATACAAGTTCTAGACGTGGAAATTATGTAGAGTATCTATTCCAGATAATTCCCACGTTCCCTTATAACAGTCATATTTGTAAGTCACACCCACCCATCACGTCGCGCCGGTCCCAGTGCTGCAGACGATACTCCATCTCCACAGTCAAAGTCTACACCCCCAACATGGAAAGTCCATGCTTGAGGATCAGCTAGGAAGTAATCGTGCTCCACTCGCCACGCATCGTTCTGCTGTAGGCTGTACACTATGATGGCGCCAGAGCCCATGTCTGGTATATAGACGAACGTGTGGTTGCAGCCTTTACCTACATCTACCACCTTGAAAGGGACATGACGATATTAAGCGCTTTAAAACAACAATACGTAAAGCAGTAAAGTACAGACCTTGTCAGATCTCAATATATTTATTTTGGGAGGAATTTATTTATTTAACCGACGAGCATGTATGAAGAGACTGATGAATGTGGACGAAGAGGTATGTAAGTCAAGAGAGAACTTGCGCTCTTACTCTCTGCCTACCCTGTTAGGGACTCGGCGTGATGATACGCATGTATGAATTTATTAATTTAAATAAAAAAACCAGGTAAGAATACCTTAATATTAACAGAACATGACATAAAGCATAAGTGTATATACATAAGTGTCCATCCAATTACAGG
Organism: Drepana arcuata; assembly: GCA_016069955.1. Classification (NCBI taxonomy): domain Eukaryota; kingdom Metazoa; phylum Arthropoda; class Insecta; order Lepidoptera; family Drepanidae; genus Drepana; species Drepana arcuata. The sequence goes on along the minus strand of JACCPG010004646.1, from coordinate 68,403 downwards.
TAACCACAACTACTACAGAAGCTAAGTAAAATTAAAATAAAACTAACAAACAAGTAAGATATTTTTGTTTTATACAACAAGAGTGGCAAACAAGCATACGGCCCATCTGATGGGAAACGGTTACCGCAGCCTATTTACGCTCACGATACCGAAGTATCACTTGCGTGTTGCCACTCTGTGTTCGGAGAGATATAGTGTGTTGGCAGCATAATGGGTTTAATCCCTCTGTTTCCAACACAATGTAACAATCCTCCCCCCTCCCCAAGGAGCTCATTACTGGAAACCTTATTCACCGCGTAGGAACACAACACAAAAAATTGTGTTATTTGGCTACGGACTTCTATAAGCTGGAGGTCCTGCCCCAGTCGGGCAGCTCTGAATTCGAACGGGAAACCCGTTATGCCCTACCTCTCTTAATATAAAGAATGTAAAATAATGTAGGAGGATATATGTATATGTATTTATGAAACCCTACGCACACATCCGCCTATTCGCGAATTCCAAGCGATAGTGAGAGGTGCAGTGGTAGCCAAGATGACTGCAGAATTTTGCAGTGTCGTTTCCTTGCTTTACACTCGGAATTTTCTTCAATGAGAAGCTTCCCAACAAGCCTACTGGTACCAGCTCATCGATCCGATCTTTTTTCTATAAGACCATTAACTTGGTGTATACAGAATACCTACAAAGTTTTCCCAAGGGTCTCCGAAGAGGTAGGTAGGTAGAAGTTATAGTACACCCTCTTTGTGCCGGTGATTTAAGTGCCAACATGACAGACGCCTCTGCCGTGTAGGTAGTGCCATCCAAGAAGACGCGTCCCACCAATTTCTGGTCGAGAGACGTGTAGTAATCAGTGTATTACGATAATACTCAAACATTAGTGGAAGTTGGGACTCTTAAGGATAGTGGGCCGTGTCTTATTGGATGGTACTGTCTATAACTGCTGTACACACGTTTAAATGTCTACTCCAACGTGAAAATGTAGATTTTTCACGAAGCTTTTCTACCGTAAAGCACGTGGTAAGTACAAGAACTGTAATCTACCTATCATATGTCAGAACAGTCAACTTACGACGCTACTCAGCATAGAGCTATCGCGGATGATGCCTTGGCCAAAATCGTATTTAGCAAGAAGCAAATCACTATTGAGGTCGAACACCAGCAGTGCAGGCTCTGTGATCCGTTTCTTCTCATCTGTTCAGAAGAATATCGAGTTCAGATGTTGATTGTATTATAGGTATATAATATATTCTCACGCCTTCCCACAAGGGTCTCCGAAGGGGTTGGAGTAGGTAGTGCCCACACACCCACTTACCGGCTGATATATTTTAGGTACCAACGTGACAGATGGCGAGTCCATCGCCGTTACTCAAGCCCGACTATACATACGCCTTTGAATTTCTTCTCAAACGTATGCAGGTTTCCTCTCGATGTTTTCCTTCAAGGTAAAGCTCGTGGTGTGACTAATCACTGTACTTAAGTTCAGAAGAACTCATTGGTACAGTCGGGATTCGAACTTGCGATCTGTGTCGCAGGCAAATACTCGAACCACTCGGCCACCAAGGCGAAGACAATAGGTATTTTACTATGAACACATTTTTCCCATGATGTGATTGAAACATGACACAAGATTAAAACATTTTAGCACGTTCAATATCAGCGGTGTTTAAATATTTGCCAAAACTTTAAAGAACCTTTAATTTGCCGTTCGCTTTCAAAGTTCGCTAACTAAACCGAGGAGAGCCTGGTGATGAAAATTGCTTCAGGAGGTTCAAGGAGCTATTAAAGGATATCAAATAGGCCTCAAATCCTTTTAAGTCCTTTCGTATCTTACCATTCAAATCAGCTACGCCATTGTCAACAACCCACAGCCGGTCGCACCTGTCGACGTGTACCCTGAATGTGGAGATCACGGTACTATTTGCAGGTGGAACATTGTCTTTATCCGTGAGGTAAGCGGCTTCCCAGCTGGGATACGGGTTGAGAGGTTGATTCTGACTGCCATTCAGGAATACATAGTTCAGGGATGATGGGACGCCTAAGTGGGAAAAATAGGGATGTACAATTGTTTCAATTCCACGTTTCAAAAACCGCTTATAATGCACGCGAGAAGTAACTCAAATCGGAGTATTCTAAATAATATTTTACCACGACTTTCAGATTGGTCTAGTTATAACTTCCTACTACTCAATCTGGCGGGTAGCTACGCACGAATAAATTGTGACCATTGAAAACCTGGGCCCAACCAGTTTTCAATGGCCCTACTGCATTTAATCTGTGCTTAGGTTAAACAATAAAATTCTAGTCACAATAAAATAATCAGTAACAGTCGAACCTTTTTTCCACCGCGGTATGGTGATAAATAATTTATCCTTCCATCTTGCCACCCCTGTTGGCATATTATTTTGGGGAATATACGTCCCGGAAGCTAACGCGTCATCCTTCGCATTGCCTTTCCACGCAAAGTCTATTACTTTCCATTGGAATTTTGGCGGTATTAAGCCAGTGATATGGTGTAGAAAAGCTAGTCCCAAGAATAAGACTGTAAAAAACATTTTAGTGCTCGATATTCAACTGTAGATTAGTGAGCTTTCGGAAAGGGTTTATGATGAATAATTTCAAATATTTGCAGCAAAATTTGTTTATTTATCTTTTTTTCAAATTTTGAGACATTAAGTTGTGTGTTGTGTCATCTGTCTGTGAGTTTTTTTATATAAAGATAGTTGAGACCAAAGATTACAATGTATGTTGAGTCTTAACATCCACAGACTTATAAAGAAATCAAACTAACGTTGTTATAAGCAATCTGTTGTCTCACTACTAAACAATTTCCCCTTTTCCAGCCTATTTTGCGCCACGTTGTATTTATTTATCTATGCTTGTTTCCCAATATTACTTAAAATTTCGGAACGTAGCTCAATATGTCAGTCAAGCAAAAGATTACAATGTATACTGTCAACTGTCAGTCAAGTCTTTGTCAAACTCAAGCTGTCCTTTATATTCCATATTCGACTTGATTTAAGTTCTAGCATTAAATTCTCCTTTTTACTTCCTTCCACATACAAATTCTGCTCAAGGTTTAGCTGCATGTTCTAAATAACAAACGCAATTTATGAAACAAGTGGCAAATCACGCAAGCAAAATAAGCAAAATGTCACCACGCTAAAATTGTAGTTCTTTGAGTTCGTAAAAAGTTTAATTGGGAGGGTCAATATAAATTGCATTAGACCTTGAGATATTTTATTTAGTGATATTGTGTTTGAGGTCACGGAAAATGTCAAAAGAAAAAGAGGAGACGAAAAATGGTGAAATCGCTATTAACGAACAGAACGGTGAAAAACGTATTGGTTGTGCTCATTATAAGCGTCGAGCGAAGTTCGTGGTAAGAAAAAATATTAATTAAATACCTACTGATAAGATGTAGATAAAAAACATCGTTTTGTGTGTCAATGTTGGGTTCAAAACACTTGATCTAAATATAAACTTTTCGGCGTAGAATTTTTAAAAGGTGGGTGATATGCAGATTTGTAAAACAAAGCGATGTCAACGAACTGTGGATTTGTGTTAACAACCTTTCCCGTAAACAAAATATTTCAACATGCTTCCCATCAGTAGGAGAGCTATTTCAGTAAATAAGCCAATTCTAAGGATGTGCTCCAACATCACTGGCTTTACTTAAATTTTTTGCCTGCGGATAAAAACATTTTACTCAATGCTTAAAAAACAAAAAAAAATAAGCAGTTTGCAATAGTAATGTGTTTGACAATGATATGTTCAATAGTGTAAGCTTTCATATAGTGTATTATGAGCATGTGATATAGAAGTACATTTTCCAATTGTTTTTAATATGGCTTCAGACACCATGCTGCAACAAAGTGTACATCTGCCGATACTGCCATGATGAGAACGAGCAGCACTATTTCAACAGGAAGACAGTGACAGAGCTGATCTGCACAGAATGTGACACGAGGCAGAAGGTGCAAGCCGAATGTGAGAACTGTGGTGTTCGGTTTGGGAAGGTTTGCACTTGTCTTTATTATACAATTAGAATTTTTGACTGAACACAAGAATCACTCATATTTATTTATTTACTATACATTTTTTTTTTTTTTAATTTACACCCTATGTATTGCATCTGCTACTTATTTGCTCTATTCCTTTTGCCTACCCAGTTAGGGCCCCAGCATGACGATATGTATGTATATCTGTTCCATAGTGATTTTCAAATGGATTTATTTTAATAATCAGTAGTTGGTAAAGTTTAGTTGGATGTCCAACCCCAGTTTCGAAAAAGGTACCAAGTGGTTTCCCACTGCTACCGTATATTATCTGAATTATAAATGATATATTAAATTGTATCTCTGTTCCACAGTACACATGCCTTATTTGCAACCTGTTTGATGATGAGGACAAGAAGCAGTACCACTGTGAGGGCTGTGGCATCTGCCGGGTTGGAGGCAGGGATCGGTTCTTCCATTGTGAACGATGCAACATGTGTCTGCCAGTACAACTGCAACGGGTTGGGCACAGGGTGAGGATAGATTATAATATTTTTTTTATAATTTGGTTATATTTTTGAGTATAAGGCTTGAATAGATTGCATTTGTGACAAACACAATGTAAGCAAATGACTAACTACGAATTCACGTAAAACATATTAAAACTTGGACATCTACATACTTTTAAGTTCAACATTATTTAGGTTAGGTTAAGTTTATGTTAATAGTTACACAAGGTATAATTGTGGAAAAAATAGTGTCTTTTTTAAATGTAGATAAATATTATCATCATGAAATCTAGAAATAGAAAATTAGCAGTAGTGGGCTGGTCTATATAGCTAGTGATGAATATTATTTATATGTAGTCATATATGTACCAAAGACAGACAAAAGGCCTGCCTCTTCTCAGTTCACCCCCTCCTATTGAGTGCTATTTCAATAATATATTTATAATAAAAATGATTTTATAATAATTTATATTAATTGCATATATACACAAAACCGACAAGCATGTATGAAGAGACTGATGTATGTGGACGAAGCGAAAGAGATGTAAGTCTAGACAGAACTGTTGCTTGTCTATCTCTTACCCAGTTAGGGACTCGCGTAATGATATTTAAGTAATATAATTATTTCAAGTAGGAATGAGATAAATATTGAGTTGCTACGCCCATCAGGGTATATTGTCAGTTTTAAAAAATTTTTAACTTGCAAACATATTAAATAAATATATTTGTAGTGTGTGGAGAACGTGTCGCGGTCCAACTGCCCGGTATGCCTGGAGGACATCCATACGTCCCGTATCCCGTGCCACATTCCCGACTGCGGCCACCTGCTGCACCGGCCGTGCTTCGAGCAGCTGCTGCACTCGGGCCACTACGCCTGCCCCACTTGCCAGACCAGCATGATTGATATGGCCAATGTAACTACCATTGCATTACATTCTTGTGACCGATCCTCTTTTGACATTACTCAACTACTTCCCTAACGGGTAGGTAGGTATAGTAAATCATTCTATTTCAGTCTATCGCTGTGTCTCAATCAAATCTTTATTTACATCTTTGAATTGCTTCTCAAACATGCAGGTTTCCTCTCAATGTTTTCGTCACCGTAAAGCTTGTGGTGTAACTAATCACTGTACTTAAAGAAAAACTCTTTGATACAGTCGGCATTGGAACTTGTGATCTTTGTGTTGCAGGCAGCTAGTCGAACCACTGGGTCACCACGGCTTTTATTTTTATGTGTAATTATTATATATTGTAAAAGTGTTGTGTATACCTATTATTGATGTACATATTAAGTTTATAATTTTTGATTTTTGTATTACAGTGTCCAAATATGTATATTGTTGGTGTACCTCAATAAAATAAATAAATAAAAAAAATATATGTTAAATAACTAATTAAGATATAATATGTTATTTATTGTCAGTGATGAGCGGATCTGAAACTGTAGGCACTGTTACTTAACCTTGCAGTATGCCAGGTGTCATAGTAACCTCTATCATATGGTATTTCGTAATCGTTATCGTGAGTTATATCTTTGTTCTCCCGCAGCTGTGGAACTACTTGGACTCTGAGGTGGCGGCCACGCCGATGCCCCCCGAGTACGCGGACTACAAGGCCACCATATTGTGCAAGGATTGTCACAAGGTCTCTATCTCTACATGTTTATTATTAGCATGCCCCGAGGTTCCTCCCGCGTAATTAAGTAATTTCAAAGATTTTTATCTGCAAATCAACATACTTGTCTTAATCCAGGTAATAATTTATCTGTTGCCAAATTTAATCTATTTCCGTTCAGTAGTTTTTGCGTGAAAGGATAACAAACTTACGCATTTATAGTAATGCAATTAAAATCGATATCGGTAGGTAAATAAGTAGGATATAGTATCATCATCATCATATCATCACGCCGAGTCCCTAACGTAGGCAGAGAGTGTAGGGCGCCAGTTCTCTCTTGACTTACATACCTCTTTCGTTTCATCCACATTCATCAGTCTCATCATACATGCTCGTCGGTTTCGAGTACTCTTGACGTTCCCGCCCTTGAGCGTCCTATATAGTATCATGTTTATAATTATTCATATATTCATTTTTCGTGTTGTGTTCCTACGCGATGAATAAGGTTTCCAATAATTAGCGCTTTGGAGGGTGGGAAGGATTGTTATATTGTGTTGGCAGCAGACAATGAGGTTTAATCTATAGAGACGTTATACTCCTTGAATATGAAGTATAAATATGGCAAATTTTATGCTATACCTACATATAGCTACAATACACAACTCACACAACGGCATTAAGCACACTGATGAGATTAAAAGAACACGAAGTATATGAATCCTAGTTGTCAGAAAGGGATAACAGCACAGTCACGTGCCAATATGTCGAGCTCTAAACGTCCTCTCTTTCGCTCTTAAACGTAACGCGCTACTTGTCTCGTTCGCGCGAGGGCGCAGTGGCATCGTCGCAGGAGTTAATTCAGATTAAAATTTAATGTAAAATTTTCGTATTTTTGATAGATAAAACAAATTTACATTACTTACAAATGACAAGACACATCCTTCTTGTTTTCTACACTCGTCCAGTATATGTTCTGCAGTTTCTAAGTACCTAAGAAGGCATTTTTCCTAAATGCTGAATAAGTGCTACGTCATTGCCAGTCAAGCTGCGACTAAGTTGACTCAAGCTTGTGTTGAGTTAGCCAACCTGAGCGCCGTAAGACGTATCTATTCTTTTTTACATCAATGGCAGCAGAGGGATTAGTCCCTTTACGCTGCCAACACAATATAACTCTCCTAATACAGTGGCAACGCGCAAGTGATACTTCGTCATCGTGAGCGTAAATAGTCTACGGTAATATTATCTGCATATATATCTATGCTCAAATTTCCATGTTTCTATAAGTCTAGAGAGAATTGACACTCTGCGTACGCCGTGGGGGACTCTGTGTGACGATATGTATGTATCCTACTCCTATTTGCAGCTATCCACAGTGAAGTTCCACGTGGTCGGATTGAAGTGCCAGCACTGCGGCGGCTACAACACCTGCCAAACTAATGGGTTTCACAAGTAAGCATGTTATAAGCTTATGTCTGTGCTAAATTTCATCCAATTCCGTAATTTCTTATTAGTTCGGATTTAATATTAGTTTGTTATAATAATAATATAATTATTATTATATAATATTAGTTCGATAGTAGGATTATAGGTCACAAGGAGCTTTCCCGTACAAAATTAAAGTTGCGTCATTCAATTTCTCCTCAAATGCATGTAGGTTTTAATATTTTTAAATAGGCTAATCGCGTGCTAAATTAAATGCAACTTATACAATGAGTTCGACCTTTTTTTAGGGAAACGAATGGCCCAGACGCCGGCGACTCATCCACGTCGACCTCGACGTCCAGCAGCCGCAGCGGCTCGTCCTCCGCTACCATAGACCACGACTCGCACGAGGGTGACCACTTACCGCGAGCGAACCCACTCGACGAACCGCCGCAAGCCTGACCCCCTTGGTAACTTTAATACCACTAGATTAGCGTAGGGAATACGAGCTTTGGTCTAAGTGAGGACGATCTTCAAGTTGAAAGGGACAGATGTTATGTTTGTATAGGTCTGTCTCTGTCGCACTTTTTAATGATGGCGATAATAAGTCTTGGTACAGGCCGTATTTAGACGTGGCTCCAATAGTTTGACTTTTAGACAGTTTTATAATTCATGTAGATAATGTTGCCAGAACATCACTCACATGGCAGAAGGAATGTACGTATGGTATTTTTTTTTGTTAGTGGCTTTGAAGATGAAGAAGTCCAAATGACAGCCCGAACTAGATTTATAAAAGTTCAAGGGCACAAATGGGGCTCAGGTCGGTCACCCATTAACTGACCACGCGCTATTTTGCTATATCTTCTCAAGTCGTAGTAAATAATTGTTAAACGACCCTCTCAGTAATTATTTGGTGGTGTTACACTGCCTACCCTTGCGGGGATCCTAGCCCCGGATAGGGAAGGTGTGAAAATACAAAATTATCAAAATACAATATTCATATTGTGCCTACCCTTTCGGGGACCCTTGTGGGAAGGCGTGAGATATACAATACGTAAATATATCATATAATTCTCGCCTGTTTTTTTGCAGTTTGCTTTGTAAAATTAAAATGTATATTATTTAACCTTTCATTTAGATATATATACTTCGATTGAAAAAACAAAGCAACAATCCACTTTATTACGTAGCTATTAAGGTTGTATTATGTGAAATGATTTTTATTTTAAAATTATGATTAAAAAGTGTATAGCTTTTTAATGTACCTAATTTTAAATATAGTGAGAATTAATTCATTTTATTGGTATTATTATATTAATGTTAATTATTTACGTTTATTGTTTCATTTATAATTTATGTATTTATTTAGTTACTAGCGAATAACCGCGCTGCATTTTTATTTTTGTTATCAAATTAATAAAGGCTAATTTTTTGTGAAAAAAAAAATTCGCTGGTGTTAGTAATTTTTTTTAATTATTGCATTCCTATTGCTTCTAATATTTAAAAAAACAACTATGTAATAGATTACATACATTCATATCATGACGCGGAGTCCTTCGCGGGTTAGGCAGAGAAGTGCTTTCTAGGCTTGCATAGGTACTTTCCGCTTCATACATAGAGTCATCCATCCATCCAACCATCATAAGTATCTTTCCCATAAGTTTTATATGCAGTTTTAGCCATTAGCTAACTTATATTCAGGCGTTTTTATGTACTGGCCGGCTCGAGATATTAAAGTTTGCGGGTTCCATATATGTACTAGTATACTTTGATTGTTCCATTTATTTATGTATATACCAATTTATATAAGTATGTAAATGTATCCCTTAGCTCCCATAGTGCAAGATTTGTTTAGTTTGGGATTAAGTTTGTATACCTCTGGCCCATAGGGGTCGTCCATAAATCACTCAATGTTTTTTTTATCAAGGTTTCTACCACTTCTGCCGGCTGGTACGTGGAGATTTTTAGATTAATTATGTGTATAAATGTATCTGTGGACTGGCCAATACTAGCATTGGACAGAAACACTTGGAAATCTTGGGGGCAGGCCTTTGCCCAGCAGTGGGATGTACCAGGCTAACATCATCATCATTATCATGTGTATAAAATAATGTGAGACATATCTAGGGGGTGAAGTAAGATTTACACCGTATCCCCCCCATTTTCGAGCCTCGCGTGTTTAATGGGCGGCCCCTAATATTATAGATTATATTATATCGGCCGTGGTGGCCGAGTGGTCCGAGCAGTTGCCTGCGACGCAAAGGTCGCAAGTTCGAATCCCGACTGTACCAATGAGTTTTTCTGAACTTAAGTACAGTGATTAGTCACACCACGAGCTTTACGGTGAAGGAAAACATCGAGAGGAAACCTGCATGTCTGAGAAGAAATTCAAAGGCGTATGTATAGTCGTGCTTGAGTAACGGCGATGGACTCGCCATCTGTCACGTTGGCACCTAATATACCTCTGGCGGAAAGTGGGTGTGTAGGTATTACCTATACACCTCTGCCTACCCCTTCGGGGACCCTTGTGGGAAGGCGTGAGGATATATTATATATTTTATTATTATATTAAGCTTGTTTTAACTGTCGATGTATTTTTAGCACGTGAACGTTGTCACGCCGTTGTGTCACCGGCCGTAGTATGACAACTCGATAGATACTAATGTATTTGACTAGATTAACTTTGGATCTCACTGATCACAGTGAAATATCGATAATAGTGAGATTACGATCCGGGCTTTCACGATCCCATTGCATCACAGGCCTTATAAAAACAGTTATAAAATCTTATGAAAGTCCGTAGCCAAATAACACAATTATTTGTGTTGTTCCTACGCGGTGAATAAGGTTTCCAGTGATGAGCTCCTTGGGGAGGGGGGAGGTTGTTATATTGTGTTAGCAGCAGAGGGGTTAGTCCCATTATGCTGACAACACAGTATAAACTCTCTGAACTCAGAGTGGTAACGCGCAAGCGATACTTCTGTATCGTGAGCGTATATATGCTTGTTTGGCACTCTTGTTGTATAAAAAAAGTCAACTTAAATACTATTTCTCTCCTCGATTAGTACAAGCGCCAACCCAAGCAAAGCCAGTAGCTTAAACTAAGTCCCTAAGTATATAACATTCAACTAGTCCAGCCTAGATCGTGAACCACCCTTAAGCTGAGGTCCGTACCTCACAGGGGGTGTCCCTAGCTGTGTTGCACCTTAAAAGAGCCTGTCTGGAGGCTTTGGTCTCGCCATTGTTCGGTCGAGTGTTCGAGTTATCCCAACTCACTCTACGAGAGAACAAAAACTATAATTTACCCAAAAAAAATATCTATTAATGTTAACAGGAATTTGAGTTTGGACCTCTTGTTATTAAGGATCTTCGAAGGGTAGGCAGTAAAACAGGTGCATGGGGGACGCACCCGTTTCCCACCAGATATATTTTGGTGCCGTTATATAGCCGTTATTCAAGCACGACTATACATACGTCTTTGAATTTCTTCTCAAACGTATACAGGTTTCCTCTCGATGTTTTACTTCACCGTAAAGCGTGTGGTTTGAATAATAACTGTACTTAAGTTCAGGAAACCTCATTGGTACAGTCGATTCGAACTTGCAATCTTTGTGCAGGCAACTACTAGAACCACTCAGCCACCACGGCTCTCTTCCATTGATTATTTAAATGACGGTTTATTTGAGATGCACTGGGTACTAGTATGGCTGTGAGTGATATTAGAAGCTATCGTGGATGTACCCCGTTTAACAGTGAAAATAATTTTAAGATAATGTTTTAATCCTTGATTATTATCGTTGATTGTTGAATTAATGTTGGTATTGTGAACTCACCTCAGATGTTTCCCTCGACGCATCGAATAAATGCTCACGCGCAATTATTATTATATGTTGTTTTTATTTATTCACCAAATCGCTTCCTTAATTAAAAGCAGATCATTTAAAATTTTATATATGTATATTGATCCCTTTTTATACCTACATGCATATCATCACGCCGAGTCTCTAACGGGGTAGACGGAGAGTTCGCGCTCTACGTCAGTTCTCTCTAGACTTACATACCTCTTTCGCTTCGTACACATTCATCAGTCTCTTCATACATGTTCGTCGGTTTCGAGTACTCTTGACTTTCCTGTCCTTGAGCGTCCCTTTTATCTAATCTTGCTTATTAGCAAATAATAATAATAATATATCCTCACGCCTTCCCACAAGGGTCCCCGAAGCATATTTTAAGCATTATTTGCTTATTAGCAAATAATGCCATTGCAATTTCTAGTCGAGGGGGTGGCGGGGAGTATGACCCGAGTCTATTCATTGTAGCGTAAGTGTGCACTCATACGTTATCAGTGTGTACCGATAATACTCAAATATTAGTGGAAGGTTGCACACTTACAATATAAACTGTAGGGATGAATTGAAGGGCGCGTCTGACAGAAACCTGGAAGTTTTAGGGGGACGACTGCCCAGCAGTGGGATGTACCAGACTGCTGTATAATTACATGAGTTACCTTTTTTTATAAATGGCTGAAATACAAATAAAGACATGACTCACAGCAAACATTTTATTGCAAATACAAAACAGTTTACAAAAGCTATACTTATAATAATAATATATTATATCTTATTAATTATCCCAATAGTTACCTCTCTAGGGAATGCTTTGGGAATTTTTTTGGGATTTTTTTTGGGAATGTAAAGCGCGGATACAACAGTTGGAGACTGTACGATATAATTAAGCATTTATAATTATTACACTATTAACCTATACTTAGTACTAAAAAAAATAATTTTATTTAATTGAAAACATACAATTAAAAAAACTCAAACCGCAAAGTATATTATGCTATTAAAGTATATTAAAATAAGATAACAAAATGTATTACAAATGATAATATATTATTTATACGATTATATACAGATCTCAGAAAATAGAACAGTTGTTCTAGTTGTAGGTTGTTGTGAATACACCTGGACCCTAGGGACCATTCCGCACAAATTGACCTAGCCCCAAAATAAGCAAAGCTAGTGTATAGTAACTAGACTAAGATATATTTACTTATATAGATAGATATATACATAAATACGTAGGACATCCAAGACTGAGGTACAAATACTCGTGTTCATCACACAAATATCTGCCCTTAACTGAAATCGAACCCGCGACCTTAAGTTGCGCCAGTAGACCAGACGGCCATCAAATAGCTACTAAATTACATCATTATTAAAGGGGTGTAATAATCATTGGGAAATATAAGTTTATTCAGAAACTTAATACATAATATATAAAAATTAAAACGTAGTTAGATTTTACATGTATAACTTAATAATTATAGAAGATTTTTAACAAAAAAAAAATTTTTTTTTCATTGCTATATTTCTTGTCCTATACATATTTGGGCAACTGCCATATTATCTGAGACCTGTATTAGCATATAATATTTGTCGTATACAAAATAATTAATATAGACCTAATTAATATAGACGTAAAAACTTTAAGCAATTGATTTATTTCAACTTTATAAGTACTGTTCATTATATTCAATTAAATATTTTGCACCAATCATTGGCCCATGTGTGTGACTAAATGCAATAAATTAATTACCTACATAATGTGCATCGGTGCAGGAGAACCCAACCTGTAACCTGTCGGACGAGCTTCTTACCCTACCCAACCCCATTTCTATCACCCGGGTCGCATGCTTGTTTACTACCCCAGTGGTACATACCCTACGGAAGCGTTGTAATCGGGGGCTGGAATCCAGAACTATTGAAGAATGACTAGATAGTATACGAATGATATTGTGAAAAGAGCGATACCAATGAACGAAAATCCGATCCGCAACCGAACGAAAAACGAAAAATGATATACGTCTTTTATCATCCGGGATAGCTCACCGCAAAAAAGGTTGGGAATAACTGATCTAGAAGATGCACTTCTCAATAATAAATCATGATTAAAATGCAATTGAGATAAGTACGAGAGAAGCATTTATAAAGATGGATTAGACATAAGGCAAACAGTCACTGTGACATTTAAACGTCAAAATGTGATAAACTTGTGTTCCTTCAAAATGGAATGCGAGTGTAGAAACGAATCGACTCTATCACCTCGCGTACATTACGCTAGGTCTATTGAGGTTAAGTACATCACATTTTGTACGTACATACATATTTGCATATACCCTTACATTTTGTAATACATACATATCATCACGCCAAGTCCCTAACGAGGTAGGCAGAGAGTATAGAGCGCCAGTTCTCTCTAGACTTACATACCTCTTTCGCTTCGTCCACATTCATCAGTCTCTTCATACATGCTCGTCGGTTTCGAGTACTCAACGTTCCCGTCCTTGAGAGTCCGATCTATTTGATCCAGGTAGTTGGAACGTGGCCTTCCTCTGCCTCTTCTTTTGTAATATTGGTGTCAATAACAGACCAGTAGAAGTAAAAGGGAGCGCGTTCATTATAGATCATATAAGACAATATATATTGTACATATAAGTATATTACTTGGTAAAATATTTTTGACATACGCAATTAATATTTAAATAACATTATTTATTATCAACTGCTACTCATTAAACTGAGCAATGGTTCCGATTGAGCTACAATTTACGTTTTTGACATTACATATAGACCATATAATTAAAGGGCTAAAGTACACTTTGGACTGGTTTAATGTTGCAAGTTATAAATACACTGGATTTTGCATCTCTTTCTAACAAACACTCGTAATATTGATAAAAAATATACAAATAGTGCCACCCACGAAGACGCGCCCTACCAATTTCTAGTCGAAGGGGTCGCGGGATGCGGGGAGTATGACCCGAGTCTATTCATTGTAATATGCGTGTGCACTCATAGGTAATCAGTGTGTACCGACAATACTCATACCTAAGTGGAAGGTTGCACACTTATACTATAAACTATAGGGAAGAATAGCGGAGCGCGTCTTTGTAGATGGCGCTATCTGCAAAATTCTGATCAAAATTGCAAAATGACGTTATGGGACATCGAGATATTTTTCTCACGCCTTCCCACAAGGGTCCCCGAAGGGGTAGGCAGAGGTGTATAGGTAATACCCACACACCCACTTTCCGCCAGAGGTATATTAGGTGCCAACGTGACAGATGGCGAGTCCATCGCCGTTACTCAAGCACGACTATACATACGCCTTTTGAATTTCTTCTCAGACGTATGCAGGTTTCCTCTCGATGTTTTCCTTCACAGTAAAGCTCGTGGTGTCACTAATCACTGTACTTAAGTTCAGAAAAACTCATTGCTACAGTCGCGATTCGAACTTGCGACCTTTGCGTCGCAGGCAACTGCTCGAACCACTCGGCCACCACAGCTTATTTTTCTCCTAGTTACCAATATAGCTATCATCACACTCAGTGATTCATACCATCCTTACTAATATTATAATGTAAGTTTGTTTGTTACGCTTTCACGTAAAAACTACTTAACCGATCGTCATAAAACTTTGTACACATATTCTCGGAGGTATTAGAAGTAACATAGGATACTTTTTGTTGAAAAAAAAGTTTTTTTTACGAAAGGTAAAAAAGCTGTCTACGCCGACGAAGTCGCGGGCACAGCTAGTTTTTATATAAGAACATGTAAAACCAATTAATTAAACTTTATAATAGGTAAGCAAAAGCTAAATTATACCTATGAATAGTATATGTTTGAAACATGACTTTAATATAACACTTAATTCAAATGATTACTTATCAAGGATATCACAAATATGACAGGCTAAGTGTGTGAACAAATATATAAACGGCCATACCGATAACATGATTATCTACATAAAATATTGTTATCTCATCACGTAAATATATTATCATAATTACCTACATCAATTCATATTGGAAATAAACAAAAGACATCACATTTAAACCGACTTTGAAAAAGGAGGTGGGGGTCTCATTTTGACTGAATTTTTTCTCCGTTTTTTTAATTGTTTGTTGAATGTAAACATAGAAAAAAAGGTTACCACAGCAATTTTTCCATGTTAACATTTCCCACAAAGGTATATAGGCCTGATATATATTAGGTGCCAACGTACAACGTACTTTTTAATACACATAGGAACCATGGATAAGTTAGTTATTTATCGAATGATGAAACATGTGAGTTCTTACGTAACAAGCCTGACAAAAAATTCAACATTATATAGTGATCGTAAATTTGGTCTTAATTCTTCAGTGTGAAGGTGCAATATGCTATATCAACATATACACTACCATAGACAAAGATTTCAGTCTCTAGTTACTACAAAACAAAATTTCATTTCACAAATGTGTAAAAAAGTACTGGTATATACCTACGCATAACGTGACAAATCCTTTTGAATCAAGCCACGAGACATTGCTCACAAGTCTATGGGTAAAAATATGTCCCATTTAGACAGCTCTATATGATGAACACAGTAAAACATAGTTTCTTACTCTATGGCAGGGTGTGGAAGTCAAAGTCTGTGTAGAGCTCTTCTACTCGCTTGTACGCTTCGTCGCATGATGACAGTGTATTTGGGAGGATGGCCAGCGCGGCCGTCAAGCTTTCCTCAGTACCGAAAATCTAAAAACAAAACACAAATGAGACGAAATTAGATCGAACATGCAAGTAGTTTTTTTCCGCAAACGCTCACGCTGTGGAATGAGCTCCCCGTTGAGGTTTTCCCTGGAGAGTACAGCATGGGTGCTTCAAGAAGGGTGTGAAGATTCCTGCAGGGCCGGCAACGCACGACATATATATGCCCCTGGTGTTGTTGCACGCGTCCATAGGCGGCGGTAACCGCTTACCATCAGGCGGGCCACCGGGGCCACATGTTTGCCACCCGTGTGTTATAAAAAAAAATGATGAAATTTGCAAAGCATCTGGCTTGAACGAGGGAGTGGTTGTAAACGATTGTTTGGACATAGTGAAGGGGTGGACGAATATTTGTTGACGAAACAGATATACAATGGGTGTCTGGAAGAACAGGCGGAGGAAGACCACGTTCCAACTGCTATCAAATCGATCCGATGGGAACGTCATGATGAATGTAGGTAAAGCGAAAGAAGTCTGTAAGTATAAAGACCGTATGGTCTAGTGGTTGGAGCTCCTGACTGCGAAACTTGAGGTCGCGGGTTCGAATCCCGCTGAGGGCAGATATTTGTGTGATGAACACGAATATTTGTACCTTAGTCTTGGATGTCCTATGTATTTAATTATATATCTATCTATATAAGTAAATATATCGTTGTCTAGTTACCATAACACAAGCTTTGCTTAATTTGGGACTAGGTCAATTTGTGTGGAATTGTCCCAGGTATTTATTATTATTATTATAAACGAACTGGCCCTAATAGCAGTTTGCGTCTGCCTACCCCGAGACGCACACTGCTTTTATTGGTATGTATAGAGAGCAATTAAATAATTATATATTCATTGTTCGGTCCAGCATTATTTATTTATAATGTACACCAACAATATTAAACATTCAAGTACCTACACCTAATCATAAAAATAAAGTACACAAAAGTCAAACCAATAAATTTATTATAAACAAATTTTTCGGTCAATTTTATTAAGCTTGATTTGGAACACGTTTGTTCTTCTTCCGCGTTCCATATCTGTTCTGTCAATCTTTCAACAGTAACAAGTACGGACTTCAAACGTAACACGCTCTATTATTATTACTCGTTTTGTTGTCTTACAAATGATGTAAATTGCGTACTAATAATCAACTAGGTTTTCTCGTTAACTCTCTCATTCTTACCGACTTCAAGGCCCCCAATTAGTACCTATAGAACGCGACGTGATGTTCATTCGAGTAATCATATTTATATCACGCATTCCCACAAGGGTCACGAAATATAGGACAAAAGTGAACTAACACTCGTATGTCGGAAATATTTACGACCATTTTCGACCACTATGACTCGAAGTGTGAAGACAAACACGGCGTTTTAATGTATTAGTTATTATCTTATTTATATATCTCTACGCCTTCCCACAAGGGTCCCCGAAGGGGTAGACAAAGGTGTGTAGGTAGTACCCACACCCACTTTCCGCCAGAGATATATTTTAGGTGCCAACATGATAGATGGCGAGTCCATCGCCGTTACTCAAGCACGACTATACATACGCCTTTGAATTGCTTCTCAGTCGTGTGAAGGTTACCCCTCGATGTTTTCCTTCACCGTACAGCTCGTGGTGTGACTAATCACTGTACTTAAGTTTAAAAAACTCATTGGTAGGTATATTTGGGATTCGAACTCGCAATCTTTGTGTTGCAGGCTACTCGAACCGCTCGACCACCGCGGCTTATGTTTTATTTATAGTCATCTTTATACCACTGTTGGACGATGGCAGGTAAGTGAAATATTATACATGTTGGTACGGCATACCCACATAAGCCTCTACCGTGACACGTGAATGCTTCAGCGCACGAGTAATTTATCAGAAAATCAATAAAAGCAATAAGAGCCACGCCAATTGAAACGTAATTGGAGCGAAAAATGCCCTTTATTGATTGTCATCTATCTGTCACTGCTGCACGATGACAGTTTAGTGAAATATTAGTAAGCCCCTACCATGAAACGTGATTTCAGCGCACGAGTAATTTATCAGAAAATCAATAAAAGCCACGCCAATAACGTTGAAACGTAAATGGAGCGATAAATGCCCTTGTAGAGTATCTGTGCCAGCGTTTTAAGGCTGAGAGCGCAAATTAATTGCTTATTAAGGACACAGATTATCTTTGTGTCGGTCGACTGACAATTCGCTCATCTTTCACGTTGGCATCTAAAATCATACTCCGCCTAATCCTTCGGGAACCCTTGTGGGCAGGCGAGATTATATATAACATGCGTTAAGTACTTACAACACAGTCATTAATTAAGTACTTATTCAGTTTATTGCATTCGGACGGACCCGCGCCGGTGGTACTTTGTTCAAACATTCAAGATATGTTAGGTTATTATTATAGATAGTGCCATACACGAAGACGCGCCCCACTATTTTTCCCTATAGTTGATAGTGTAAGTGTGTAACCTTCCACAAATTGTTGATATTATTACGTACAGTACAATTAATAGACTCGGGTCATACTCCCCCCCTCGACTAGAAAATGGTGGGGCGCGTCTTCGTGGATGGCACTATCTAGATAGCTGTAAGCCTACACAATGCATATGTACAATATTTCATCACAAACTTGAATGCTTACCTTCTTTAGTAAGTCCGGTCTGGAAGGCAACGCATGCATTGCCAATAATGCTCCCTGTCTGATGTACCACGGGTGGAAGTTGGCAAGAGTTTCGTTGTATGATACTTGACACGTACTACAAGTGTTCATGGTTTCGTCGTCACCACTTATACGCCTTAGAAAGAGACGGATGAAGTCTGAAAGAGGAAGGAAATGTTTGTGATTATCTATCTCCCTTAACAGAGGGGTGATGGACGGGTTCGACAAGTTATACACACAAAAATTGCAAGTTGGAATCCCGGCTGTATCATTGAGTTTTCTGAACTTAGTATTAGTCACACCACGAACGACAAGTTGGCAGCTAAATATACCTCCAGCGAGAAGTGGATCTAACACCTCTGCCTACCCCTTAAGGGGGAGGGTTCCCTTGTGGCAATAGTGAAATACAGACAAAAATAAAGAGAAGATTCATAGTGCATGCATGCTCGAATCCTCCATAAATTAAATACAAATAAGTTATTTCAGATATATATACAAATATGAACATTAGATAGTGCCATCCACGAAGACGCACCCCACCAATTCCTAGTCGAGGGGTCGCGTTTTTTTTTTACTAAATTACGGTGATAATTCACACAACGAGCTCTAAGTTAAAGGAAAACACCGAAAGTTTTTGGTTTATATAACTGAGGTGCTAACCTAGACATGGATCAAAAGAAATTCAAAGACGTGGTCGTGCTTCAGTAACAGCAATGATCTCGGCATCTGTCATGTTTGCACTTTAATATATCCCTAGGGGAAGTATTGTGTCGCTGCTTCATCTGCCTACCATTTCGGGGACAATTGTGGGAGATGTAAGGCGTGATTATATACTACTAATATAAGAAAAAAAACATACCCAAACCTCTATGCAAACGCAGCATTGTCCTCGAGCCAGATACAAAGCCATTTTTTTCGTGTAAACTTGTTTCTTTTTCATACTTCATCATTTTCTTGAAAGATTCATAGTAAATAGAGCTATCCCCCTCTCTATGTTTCTCCATTACTTTTATTTTACTCTTCACATCACTGCTGACGAAGGAGAACACCGTACCAATGAGGTTTAGGAATCTGTAAAAGTATGTATAATATATATTTTTTTATACAACGAGAGTGGCAAACAAGCATATGGCCCTGATAGAGAACTGCTACCGCAGCCTATTTACGCTTACAATACAGCAATATCACTTGCACGTTGCCACTCTGTGTTTGGAGAGTTATAGTGTTGGCAGCATAATGGGACAAATCCCTCTACTGCCAACACAATATAACAATCCTCCCTCCCCCCAAGGAGCTCATTACTGGAAACCTTATTCACCGCAAAGGAACACAACACCAAAACAAAAATGTTATTTGGCTACCGACTTCTATAAGGTAGAGGTCCTGCCCCATTCGGGCAGCTCCAAATTCGTATGGGAAACCTGTTATGCCCTATCTCTCTTCGTTTTATGGCTGTTACACTGAAATATATGTATGTAGTGTAAAAATAGTCTCATGTTTGATAGTGTTGTGCCCTTGTGGAAGATGTGGAGTCAAGATACTAGTAAGTAGGCATTATTACAGTAACGTATTACAGTAGCATTTGTATACAGCATATGTTTTTTTTCTTTTTTACTATAAGTGCTTTGGCTATAAGCTGTTAGCTTATATATATCACTTTTGTAATAAATAAACAAATATTATGATGGCTTTCGGTCCAGTGGCCAGAGCTCCGGACTGGGAAGCTCAAGATCATGCTCAGTTCCCTCTGAGGGTAATATTTGTGTCATGAACAGTTGTGACTGTTGTATGTAGGTATGATATATGATTGTCTACTTTCTACATTTCAAGCTTTGCTTAGTTTGGGCCCGGGTAAATGTGTGTTGAATTGTACCAAGGTATTTATTTATTGCATTAACTTGGAGCATACCATTAACACAACCATCCCAAGTGGTTTGAGTTGCCTGCGATATAAAGATCGCAAGTTCGAATCCTGACTCTACCAATGAGTTTTTCTGAACAGTACAGAAGTACAGTAGCAGTCACACCACGGGTTTTACAGTGAAGGAAATCATTGAGAGGAAACCTGCATAAGTCTGAGAAGAAGAGAAAAAGAGAGAATAATATTAAAATTCATTTTCAAGGAATTTGTATTCCAGGTTCCAGTAATTAATAATAATTACATTTAAATACAGATAAGAGAAAATAATTTTTCAATAAAAAAATAAACGTATGGGAACGAAATAGTAAACACTCACTTTGCTAGTTCATTGTAACCGTTTAGATAGGCATCTATAATCACATCGCCATCTTCTTTAAGGCTTTCCTGGAAGCACCGATGCACATATTCCAAATCTAATGAATTTTCACGAGACATTTCAAAAATGTTTATAATTCATACACGATACACAGTACGAACGCGAAGGGCAACAAGGGCGAACAGCAAACAGCAGCTGGGCGCAAGCAGGACGACTGGCTCTGTCTCGTCTGTCAACGTTATGACGTTTGACAACTGACAGCAGATTCTTTTCAGGGCGTTCCAATTTCTTTTGATTCGGAGTGTTAAATCTACTAGCCTTAGTTTTACTAAGCAAAATCAATCTCAGTAAGGATTCTTCAAATAGCCCAGGTTATATGTATTATATTTAAAACCACGGGCGTTTATTCCGCAACCCGAGCAGTGCGAAATCTGCTTGGGACTAATTAATGTTTGATAGTGGAAATTATCTAATCCAGTCTAAATAGATTATTCTAAATAACAGCGTAAGAAAATAATGATTTACACATGCACTGTGTATTTAACTATTCACATAACTCTGTTATCATCGACACATTTTTTTTGCATAAACTTTAATGGTTACAATATAATATTGTTCGGTATCTGATTGAATCCTTTTCTAAATTGAATACACTATACTGTAACAAAGTTATGTCAAAAAAATCTTGTTAATGTCAAAATCAGCAATGTCAACAATGTATTTGTAATTTTTTAGTAGAAATGTGATATAGCGAGTGAATGTGCTTAGAAGGAAACATATTAGTTTATTCCCAATGCAATTTGTTGATTTGAATTCTGAAATAATAATTTGTGCTAAACTATTTTTCACTTCCAAGCGAGAAGCTACGTGATATTTAATTTGGTAAGAGTAAAATTTTGATTTTATTCCCATGCTAAATTATCTACTTTTAGAATTGGTCGTTGGATTATGTGAAGTATGTTTAATAGGACATATTTAATACATAGTTAATTTATTTATAATGCGCGTTTAACATTTATTTTATGGGGCTCGGGTATTCCCTATGTCATTTTGCTCTCTTTACGAGAATCGAGAATCCAGGAATCCTTAAATACGTAAAAAGGTTCTAATCTGTATTTCTCTTCCTGCTAATTAATTATTAAAGTACAATTATATGTAATGATTAAAGGTGTGTGATGTGTTATGTATAATAGTAATGTTAATTTTAAATGGAATAGCACCAGAATATTCTTATTTTCCAATACTACGTCATATTTTTTTATTCCCACCCTAATTTATTTTAAACAAAATTTGGGTGTCAACCTAAGGAGAGAATTTATAAATTTAAAAAACCAATTAAATGTATGTAATAGTAAGTTAGAAACAAGTACACAAATGTATCATGTTGACATTCAGAACCTTGAAATGGAATTATTGAGTAGGGAAAATACACTTAAAGATATCTTTTCTCAGTATGAATGTAGTCAACAAATGTTGAGTGAGCGCATGCGGGAGGCCTGTGAGTTGGTGGACCTGGTGAAGTACAATGCAGAGAGGTATGAATCACTAACCAACAATCTCACCTGTAGTTGTGCTGCCACTCCGCCACCTCTCATGTCGCAGCATGTCCCTGCCGCCTTACCCATCTTAAACCATACTATAGCCAGTTTAAGCCCCACCCAAAGTAATATATTAGTGTATTCTGATAGAATAGGAACAGGTTTGGGTTCATTGTTGAATAACCATTCCAAACATACAGTAGTCAACCATTGCCACCATAACTTGCATTTTAATGAGATTATAAATAAAATTCAACATACTCAATTAAATGAGCAAAGTATTGTCATTCTACTAATTGGAAATAGCCTTAGTATATCTAAAAAGGACTTAGTTAATGGTATTGATTCCCTACTTAAGTTAAGATTAGGCAAATTAATATTATGTGCATTGCCATATTCAAACAATTTACTTGCTCAAGAAAATGATTATATTTCTAGCCTAAATAACTTGATGCATATTTTATCTTGTCGTCAAAGTGACCGTTTATTGTTTTTTGATACTAACAATTTTGTTAGAGATTTTGTTTTGACCTGGGATGATATGTTTTTTCCCAAAAAAAGTCAACATTTACTGGCTACATTGTTAGCTTACAATATACACGTAGTTAATGAAAATTTAACTAAGACTAGGTTAAGTGATGAATCAGTATTATCTAGTATCTCGGATAATACTGTTATACATTCTTTAAACTTTTAGAGCCGACAAAAGAGAAGACAGATAATAATATTTTACTGTATCACCAGAACATAAATCGCTTCTCCGGCAAAATTTTAGACGTGGAAATGTTAGTAGATAGATACCACATGGATATTTTATGTTTTAGTGAAACTTGGTTAAAACCAGATAGGATGTTGTTTAATGTACATAATTTTTCAGTTGCCAGCGCGTTCAACAGATCCACAGTGGGTGGTGGTACCTTGATACTTTGTAATAGCTGTCTCAAATATAAGGAAAGAAAGGATATCACTGCTTACTCTATTGATCGCTTATGTGAGGTAGCATGTGCAGAGGTTGAGGGGCATACTTTCTTATGTGTCTATAGACCACCAGCTTCAAACTTGCCGTTGTTCTTAATTACAATGGAAGAAATATTAAGCAAACTTTTTAGAGATAACAAATTAGTTTTTGTTTGTGGTGACTTCAACATTGATTTATTAGTTAATTCACCCGAAAAATTTAAGCTTATCTCATTGCTTAAATCATTCAATTTAAAATATATATTTAATGAAGCAACTAGAATAACAGCAACATCATCTTCATGCATAGATAATGTATTTACTAATTGTAACGTTAAAAACTCGTTCTTAATTAGTGGCATTAGGTCAGACCATACTGGTCAACTTGTATCTTTTGATCTAGGCAAAAAGATAGACTTTGCTAAAACTGTTCAAATTAGACCTCTTACGAAAAATAAATTAAAATCATTTAATGATAATGTTGTAAACAACCTATCAAACACTAGTTTTGATTCAAAGGACCCCAATATTAACTACGGCACATTATTTTCTAAAGTCTGCCAGGAATTCAATAAAATATGTCCTTTGAAAACAGTTAAAGTAAATTCTAAATCAAAATTTAGTGCATGGGCCACTGCGGGAATAAGAAAAAGCAGAGATAATTTATACAATTTATATTATGAAAAATCTCTAACTACAGACCCAGCTTTCCATAATTATGTTAGAAACTATTCAAAAATATTTAAAAGTGTCTGCGCTCAAGCAAAATCACTATTAATAACTAATAAAATAGGTATTTCTAATAATAAAATAAAAACTGTGTGGCAAGTTATTAACAGAGAGACTGGAAAGACACAAAAACAAGATCAGAATGAATTGTCGTTGAAAATAGATAATCGGACCATTTCTGATAAACAAGAAGTGGCGGAGACACTAGAAAATTACTTCACGAATATTCCAGTGGAAGTTACAAAATCTCCCCCCTCTTCTTCGACATTAGCTGAAGCTCTTTTAAAAGAAAACTTTACTGAGGACATACAAGACTTCAAATTTAAAACAATAAGTATAAGTACAATTAAATCCGCGTTTAAAAGTCTCAATATAAAAAATACTGAAGACTTATGGGGAATATCCGTTAAGGTTCTTGGAGATATCATTGAATCAATCGCTCCTGTCCTAGCAGACATATTCAATCAATGCTTGGACAATGGCGAGTTTCCTGATCTAATGAAACATAGTAAAGTAGTACCAATTTTTAAATCGGGTTGTAAGAATGATCGCTCTAGTTATAGACCTATATCTGTGCTTCCAGCATTGAGTAAAATCTATGAAAAAATCATGTTGGACCAGATGTCATATCATTTCAACTCAAACGGCATTCTGCATAGTCAACAGTTTGGTTTCACGAAGCGTAGGTCGACAACGGATGCGGGAGTAAAACTCGTCACTCACATTTTGGAATCCTGGGAGAAGTCCCAGGATGCCATTGGCATTTTCTGTGATCTCTCGAAAGCGTTCGATTGCGTCGACCACAACACACTGATATGTAAATTACACCACTACGGAATTCGTGGACTCGCTGCTGATCTTGTTCTCTCATATTTATCAAACAGACAGCAAAAAGTGAATGTAAATGGGGCGACGTCCTCCGGGTCCTTAGTCAAGATGGGCGTACCCCAAGGGTCAATTCTCGGTCCTTTTCTATTTCTTGTTTATATCAATGATCTCCCTTATATGATGGCCAAGTTATCGGATATTATTCTCTTTGCTGATGACACATCGCATATTTTTAAAATAGATAGGAAAAATACAAATGTCTTGCATGTTAATGAAAGTTTAACTGTTCTCTCGAAATGGTTCGCAGCTAATAATCTTTTACTGAATCCAAACAAAACGAAATGTCTTAAGTTCTCTTTACCAAATGTAACGCAACGGGATCTGAATTTAAATCTTGACGGCAACAAACTTGATGCTATAGCGGAAACTGTATTCCTAGGAATTACCATCGATTCAAAATTGCAGTGGGGCCCGCACATTAGAACACTTTCCGGTCGGTTAAGTTCAGCTGCGTATGCAGTACGGAAAATAAAGCACTTAACTGATGTAGCCACAGCTAGGCTAGTATACTATGCTTATTTCCACAGTATTATGTCCTATGGCATTCTGCTGTGGGGATCAGCGGCGGACGTTGACTCAATTTTCATTCTACAAAAGAGGGCGGTCCGCGCGATCTATGGCATGGGTCCTCGCGAGTCTCTCAGAGAGAAATTTAAAGAGATCGACATACTAACTTTGCCTTCACTCTATATCTTTGAATGTATTTTATATGTCCGCAAAAATCGAGGGATTTACAAAATTAAAAGCGACTGCCATAATAAAAATACCCGCAGTAAACATGAAATTGTAATCCCGAAATATAGATTAACAAAAACGAGCAAGTCTTTTATTATAAATAGTATACGCTTTTACAACAAGCTGCCAAAGTCAGTTATAGAACTGACCGATGTAAAGTTCAAAAACGTTATCAAACGTGTTCTGATTAAAAAAGCATATTATAAAATCAAGGACTACGTTGAAGATAAAGAAGTCTGGCTCTAGTTCCTTCTGCGCATGCGGCTTCCTTGGTAGCTCATAAACGGCACAAATTTGTGGATGTCTCTAACTATTCTGAATCTTTTCTTTTCTCATTTCGGGTTTTTTTTTACAATAATAATTTTACTTTTTTTTATTTTAATTTATTCAATATCTTGACCAGAATTAGTTACAGTACTGATGACAATATTTGTGTCACTTGTTTAATTTGTCTAATTTGTGAATGTGAGAACATTGTAGGCTTTGTAGATTCTTAGATCTTGCTAACATTGTTATAATTATCTTGTTTTATGTATGCTTTGTATAGTAAGCAGCGACCCATTGTCGGGCCTACGTTGTTCCCCCATACTTGGGTACTATTGCTGTAACGAAAAAATATTATTGTTGTATATGCCTAATGATTTGAAAAGAGTAACCATGGAGTTTCTTGCCGGTTCTTCTCCATGGAAGCGACCAACCCGAACCGTGCTCTTTTTTCGACGTTTTATAAGTGCCCACCTGGGCCTATGTGAAATAAAAAGATTTTGATTTTGATTTTTGATTTTGATTTTGATTTTGAAAGGAACAAAGCCTTTTGTTGATGCACTTATGTTGACTAGAATATCGAAAAGGCTTGGCGAAGTAAAGCCTCTTAAAATATTAAACCTTTAATGTGTTGCATGGGAGACTTAATAGAAAGTACATTACAAAGGACAGAATACGGGCAGTGTCATAAAGAATGCATTACTTGTCTTGACACTCGGGCAACTTTACGATCGTATTGTTGCCACAGAAATGTCGTTCAAAAGTTGCGGTTGTTTGGTTTGTAATTGAAATGGGTCGTTCGGTGTAAATGATTTTCATTTATAATCTGTACGCGATGAACCAAGTAAATAGTTTTGTTGAAAAATGGTCTATACAAGGTATAATTATTATAAAATAAAAAGAATATATATATATATATTAATCCATCGGAAGATGTGCCGCAAGCGAGCGACCAACGAGCATATATGAAGAGACTGATAAATGTGGACGAAGCGAAAGAGTATGTAAGTCTAGAGAGAACTGGCGCTCTATACCCTCTGCCTAGCCTAGGGACTCGGCGTGATGATATGATATGATCTATTTTCAAAAACCTATAGTAAGGTAGTTCTTTTTGCATGCATATATTTTATATTTCCTGCAAACTTAATCACCGGATGCCTGACCTTAGCTTCCAAAACTATATATGTATATCTATACAAATAAATAAAATTGGAGCGTTTGTTTGTAATATTTAAATAACCGCTTTTTACTTAATACATATGGACACATACATTTTTTACAACTTTTGTCTGTCTGTTTGTTCTGGCTAATCTCCGAAACGGCTAGCAATATTGACGGGACATTGACTGGCAGACAGATGATTAAAAAAGGGCTAATTTGGGTTTTTATTTTAGAAACTGAATAATATTTTTATGTTAAATTCCACGTGGACGTAGTCGCGAGCACAGCTAGTATTTAAATAAGAATCAATATTTGTGTTTGCCTCCTATGCGATTCGAAACTATTGATATGGTAATGATGAAGTTTTAGTTGATCTGATGACGCTGATGATATTCTGGGGACGACCACGAGGGTTCTTATTAATACCATTAAATAAAAAACTCGCTAAATTTGCGTGGCATTGAAACGCATGCCGGGTGCAATTAGAAACCCGATAAATTTAACACTTTCGTCGAATTTGTGTAGCCCGTGTGGTCGCGACACACAGAATAGGAGACAAGCATTATTCTGACAAGCTCCGGGGAAAGAACCAGAGGAAAAACTCGGCAAATACATTAATCTTATCCCCACAGAGTCGGTGGGAAATGAATGACGAATAATTTTTAGTTTTCTTCTATTGGAAAATGGTGGATTGGGTTTTCCAGGTAGGTACGTTTTTATGAAAGTAATCAACTTTTTGTTGAAGAAAATAAGAGCTAGGTTATATATACGTTATAACCTGCTGTCCCGCACACCTTCGCCCGGGTGAAAAAGGTTTCGGGTGAAAAAGAAAAAGAAAACGTGAGACATACAATCTCTTTACCACTTGGCTATCGATGATTACTTAAATATAAACTGTTCCCTTTCGTAGCCAACCCGTTGTTCCCGTGTTTCATAGATTTTTTTTACTTAAGCGGGCAATGGCGATACCAGGGCCTCCAGCCAGGCACCTCAATGTGCATAACAAACAAAACATAGCCGAGGGTACAGACCTCGGCTTAGAGCGTTGCTGGACCGCGAGCAAGGAAGCTGGGCTGGATTGGTAATTTTATTTAAATAACAGGTATACAAAGCCAAAGTGTGTGCAGAGGCAGAGGAAGACTACGTTCCATGTACCTGGATCAAATCGATCGGACGCTCAAGGAGGGGAACGTCAAGAGTACTCGAAACCGATGGAATGTGGACGAAGCGAAAGAGGTATGTAAGTCTAGAGACAACTGGCGCTCTGTACTCTCTGCCTACCCAGTTGGGGTCTCGGCGTGATGATATCATGATAATGATATTTTGGGGCAGTGAGCGCGTCTGGCTCGGTACGGGCCGGCGTTCGCTAGGGTGAGGATAAAACATGTTTGATACAAGGTAAATGTTATCCAAGTTTGTATGAATGTACTAGAGACAGACCAGTCACGTGGTTCGGTCCCTTAAGGCGATTTTCTTTCAGGATAACTCCATACTTCGCTTAAAATCCGGAACTGCATTTAGAGTTAAAAACAAATGTGTTGCTAATTAATTACATGCGTAACCGTGGACGCGTGGACAAAACCGACGCCACAAAGCACCTCCGCTGAACACACAACTTTGTTTGAATTACATTAAAGTTCGGTCGGATTAATTTACCTTAACGGGAATACCTTTTTTCTGCAGGATTGTGGTATAAGAAGGTGTAGTTTATGTGCTGTATTTGCATATATAGTTTACCCTAAGCTATCTACCGGAAAATACTTGCGATTATAGCTAGTGCCATCCACGTAGACGCACCGCACCAATCTTCCCTATAGTTTATAGTGTAAGTGTGCAACCTTCCACTAATGTTTGAGTATTATCGGTACACACTGATTACCTCTGAGTGCAAACGCACACTAGACGCGTCTTCGTTGATGGCACTATCTATACTGCGTGTTGAGTAGAATTGAAAATGTTTTTACCTAAAGTGCCACTAATAGGGCATTATAATTTGGATTCAGAATATTCATGTATGAATAAAAGTAATTGTTGTGTGTCAAAGTAATTATTTAAGCGCTAATTAGTTTGCTTCATTATTTCATTACTCGTAGCATGCTACAGTCGCTGTTTATTGTGCCGCCATGTTTTAATCACCATTTTTACTCTGTGCTTGTTACTACTGACAGACACACTGCTGTTCCCATTGGATAGCTATATATCTTTATATACATATATCCGTTAGAGCCGTGTTAGCCGAGTGGTTCGAGCAGTTGCCTGCGACGCAAAGGTCGCAAGTTCGAATCCCGACTGTACCAATGAGTTTTTCTGAACTTAAGTACAGTGATTAGTCACACCACGAGCTTTACGGTGAAGGAAAACATCGAGAGGAAACCTGCATACGTCTGAGAAGAAATTCAAAGGCGTATGTATAGTCTTGCTTGAGTAATGGCGATGGATTCGCCATCTGTCACGTTGGCACCTAATATACCTCAAGTAAAATACCTAAAATTAAGTTTTGGCACAGATTTTTACTTGATTTTTAGATATTTTTTTTATTGAAAAAACAAGCCACATCTTCAAATACATACATATCATCACGCCTAGTCCCTCACGCTTCTCTCTAGACATGCACATAATTAACATAGGATATCGGTAGGATACTATCTCGCTTAGTATTAAAACTAAAATTGATATTAAATGTCTAGCTTTTCAACCTTCAAAGCCGTATGTCCGAGCTCCGAGTGACATCCTAGATATGAGACGATTAATGGAAAAATTATCTGGCGTGAAGTATCGGGCGAGCGCACGCGAAAACACAATCAAGGCGCACACACACACATACACACGGACATACGTAAATATGCGGGTTATGGTCCATGAATATGATATTCGCTAGTCTCTATGTGTGTGTTCGGCACGTAGTTTAAATTTTCGAATAAATATTATCTTGGTTCAGTTCTCTGTAGACTTACGAAACAAAACATGCTTCGAGAAGGTACCTTCGATATTTCACCCTCGAGCGTTAGATCAATTTGATCTAGGAAGATGCTGAAGATCCTCCCATAAAGGAAATACTGTGTGGCCAGTATTCGCTTTAACCTACTAATATTATAAATGTGAAAGTTTTGTTAGTATGTATGGATGTTTGTGAGTATGTATGGATGTGACGTGACAGATGTCGAGTCCATCGCCGTTACTCAAGCACAACTATACTTACGCCTTTGAATTTCTTCTCCAGCGTATGCAGACTTTCCCTCAATGTTTTCCTTCACCGTTAACCTCAAGGTGCGACTAATCACTGTATTTAAGTTCATACATTGGTACAGCCGGGGTTCGACCTTGCAATCATTTTGTTGTAGGCAACTACTCGGACCACTGGGCCACCACGGCGCTAGTGTGTCAAAATTAATACATACAGTACCAGTACCTTTTGTAAGGGTAATAGGCAAGTCTGTATCGAGACTGAGTCCGAGCAATAAATTCGCCCCGACTCCGCCCGGCGAGCTTGCTAACATAAATCCACAGCGCACTTGTCAATTATCATTTCTTGCGACTGCGCTCCCTTGAGATACAGCCGGTTGCTTACTGTGGATGAGTTCATCAATATAATTAGTATAGTAATTGTTTTAATATATCTTCACGCTTTTTTTTGTTTCCGAAGGGGTAGGCAGAGTAGTATGCCTTCACCGGTTGATATATTTATGTCAAGTGCCAACTCTAAAGTGACAAATAGCAAGTCCGTCGCTGTTTCGCATGCACGACTCTTTTTGAATTTCTTCATAAACGTGTGCAGGTTTTCTCACGATGTTTTCTTTCGGCGTTAAGCTCGTGATGTGACTAATCACTGTAGGTACTAAGTTCAGAAAAACTCATAAGTACAGTCGGAATTCAAACTTACGATATTTGTGTTCAGGCAACTCGATTCAGCCGGCCACCAGAGCTCTTTAAAAGCTTGTCAAGGACATGAAATTTATTACATTTAAATGTGTCTTATCCACATGTAGATACCTCCGCCTGTACTCTGTACTCCGAAGACATTTTCATTGATAAATCTAGATGAACCCACCCGATATTGATGGCAGCCCCTCGGTGGCATATTTTCAATTCCACACACGCGGCTTTAAAAGATTTCCACGTATACTGTGAAAGCTAAGTTGAAGTACGATAAGTATGAAGAAAATTGAATAAGTTTGATTCGCGTCGGATTTGCTACTAGTGGTACCACTTTGAACCACAAGAACAGGCTACAAATAGTATTTACTCTTCATTGTAGAACTACTATGGCAATAAAAATAATATATCCTCACGCCTTCCCACAAGGGTCCCCGAAGGGGTAGGCAAAGGTGTATAATACCCACACACCCACTTTCCGCCAGAGGTATATTAGGTGCCAACGTGACAGATGGCGAGTCCATCGCCGTTATTCAAGCACGACTATACATACGCCTTTGAATTTCTTTTCAGATGTATGCAGGTTTCCTCTCGATGTTTTCCTTCACCGTAAAGCTCGTGGTGTGACTAATCACTGTACTTAAGTTCAGAAAAACTCATTGGTACAGTCGGGATTTCGAACTTGCGATCTATGCGTCACAGGCAACTGCTCGAACCTCTCGGCCACCACGGCTACTACTATGGACATTGATAACATACGTGTTATAGTCGTATGTCTTGTTGGTCATGCTTTTGCTGTGCTATTGATCTTCCCAGAAGGGTCCTCGAAGGGGCACAGGTGCTGTCGCTGGAGATATGGTTAGGTGTCAACGTGACACATGGCGAGTCCATCGCTGTTTGTCAAGCACGACTTTAAATTTGTTATCATACGTAACACTAGACGTCTTTTGAATTTCACCTCAAACGTTTGCAGGTTTCCTCTCGACGTTTCCCCCCCCTAAAGGGGTAGGCAGAGGTGTATAGGTAATACCCACATACCCACTTTCCGCCAGAGGTATAATTAGGTGCCAACGTGACAGATGGCGAGTCCATCGCAGTTACTCAAGCACGACTATACATACGCCTTTGAATTTCTTCTCAGACGTATGCAGGTTTCCTCTCGACGTTTTCTCTCTCCGTAAAGCTTATAGTGTGACTAATCAGGATTTGAACTCGCAATAATTACGGTGCAACACTGCAACCACTTATTTACCATTGCTTTACTTTAACTTGTTATTACTTTGTGAACCCGATGAGGTAATGCGTTCACAAGCAGCGTCTGAAATCTCCGGCTTAAATTTATTCTCCCAATCTTGGCAGAAGCAGAGATCTACTTGAGGCATGGTCTTAATTAAGGGGCGGTAATTGACCCATAAATACTATAACTCCCACGAGGTCGGGCTTTATACATTGTGATTACGTACTTACTAACATGGTTATTGTATTCGATATCACGCTGTATTTTGCCTTTTATATTATATATACAGGATGTTTCAGAAAAATCCAGATGTCCAAATATGTGTAAATAGGGGAAAGGAAACAAATAAAAAAAGAATTCTAGTTGACACCTTATTATAGAATAGAATATAAATTTTTAGTAATATATCTTCACGCCTTCCCACAAGGGTAAGCAGAGGTGTATAGGTAGTACCCACACACCCACTTTCCGCCAGGGATATATTTTAGGTGCCAAAGTGACAGATGGCAAGTCCATCGCAGTTACTCAAGCACGACTATACATACGCCTTTAAATTGCTTCTCAGACGTATGTAGGTTTCCTCTCGATGACTCGTCACTGTACTTAAGTTCAGAAAAACTCATTCATAACAAGACATAAGAAATCAATAATTCAATATCGATTTAATCAATCCCATCAAAAAGATATCAGCGAATATGAATTCAATACTCGGCATTAAATACATATTTGCCGACATTATTCCAACTCGCAGGCGTGCATTCATAAATTTTAATATTAAAACCGACACGGAATAATTAATTACCGGTGAATCAAACGTAAACAAAAGTGAGGTATTGCAGCCCGGACGCCGCCCGCCCAGCCTCCCGCCCGCCCAGCCGGCTACATGTTTGCGAACGTAAATACCGTGTGTGTAAAGCCGATGTTACTACTATTTGCCCTATCTCGTATTAAATTGGCGGACATGCCGATATCCCGAATTTAAAGTCTTTTCTAGTTCTTAAAGTTATTTCTTGCAAGACCCATGTGGCGAAGGAAAACATCGCCTGACCCTGAAGAAGTAAAAAATATATTTTCACGCCTTCCCACAAAGATCACCGAAATGGTAGTAGTCAGAAGCGTGTAGGCAGTACCCATGCATCAGCTTTCGCCGTATATATATATATATATATATATATATATATATATATATATATATATATATATATATATATATATATATATATATATCTTAGCTGTTAACGTGATAGCGAGTCCATCGCCGTTACTCAAGCACGACTACACAGTACACATACACATTCCTTTGAATTTCTTCTCAAGCGTATTTTCTTCTCGATGTTTTCCGTCACCGTAAAGCTCGTGGTGTTAGTCACTGTACTTAAGAAGAACTTATTATTGCAGTTGGGATTCGAACGTGAAATCTTGGTGTTGTATCGAACCATTCGGCCGCCAGGACTCTCATAAATAAATAAATATCTATTCCATTAGCCCCCCAGTAGTGTTGTATCCATCGCCATGTTGGATAAAGCCGAACTATTGTTTGCCTTACTACAAAATACACAGGTTGAGCCCGAACGCGCCGGACCCTGAGGCGATTTGGGAACGTTTGAACAATCTAAAAAGTTAAATAATAAACAGATATTATGTACATTAAGCATACTCATATCGCCTTATGATTGAATCGTTTCTATAGAAAACTAAATAACATTATAAAAATTTACTAAAAATATTGATTCATGCATACATATTACCTACTATACATATCATCTCAGATAGGCATAGAAGTATAGCGCCAGTTCTCTCCAGGTTTATATACCTCTGTTGCTTCGGTCACATTGTCTTCATACATGCTCATACAGCATATCAGCTAAGATGAATAATATCCTCACGCCTTCCCACAAGGGTCCCCGAAGGGGTAGGCAGAGGTGTATAGGTAATACCCACACACCCACTTTCCGCCAGAGGTATATTACGTGCTAACGTGACAGATGGCGAGTCCGTCGCCGTTACTCAAGCACGACTATACATACACCTTTGAATTTCTTCTCAGACGTATGCAGGTTTCCTCTCGATGTTTTCCTTCACCGTAAAGCTCGTGGTGTGACTAATCACTGTACTTAAGTTCAGAAAAACTCAGTGGTACAGTCGGGATACGATCTTGCGATCTTTGTGTCGCAGGCAACTGCTCGAACCACTCGGCCACCACGGCTTCTAAGAAGCTGAGAAGTATTTATATTTCATAATGTATAATTTTGTATGACTGTCATTACTATTGTTATTAAATTATATGTACCAAAGTGTTGTTACACTGTGGGAACATAAAGAGTAAAGAGAGAATCAATGTGTACAATTCGAAAGAGGCGTCGAAGCAGACTGGGCACTCTTCTCTCTTTGCCTACCAATCTTGTACTTAGTAACATACCGTACACTGCCGACTTCCAAATTATTTAATAATATATATAGTATTGGGCGATGTGCCTAATACTATATATATTCCTATCCTCATCCTATGCTCTGGAAAAGCTTGTCGAGTGCGATAAGGCCGCAAATTGTACTGTTTGTAGTTTTGATGTTGACTTGAATTGCTTAAAGAATTAAAAAATATACTGTACGCTAGACGCCTAGAAACGAAATCAAAAGGTCTTCCTCTGCCTCTTCTTCCAGACATTGACAACCTATATTATTCTATTATTCCAGTTCAAAAATTCGTTACTGAACAGTTTTGTTCCGATATGTACCTATTCTATTCTAGTGGAATTAAAACCCATTATATATAAGCCTTTGCATGTACTAGTAGCAAGCGAGGCGACTCGGTCGTTAAATAACGCAAACTACGAAAGAAAATAAATAATATAACATTTAATCTACATCCATCCATTATCTCGAAGAAAAACTGTGAGTAAGGAATAACCGCATATATCTTGTGGGAGTCGTTAGAACACCTAACTTACTAAGGGCGAGGCCACACTAACCGCTATAAATCACTGGAATGATTTAAGCGGTGTTCACACCATCCCTATTTTTATACGCCGCAATATCACGCCCGGCTATCTACATATTTGGTACATTTTGAGAGAAATTAACGAAGAGGTATATTTTAGATATGGATAAGGCGAATTTTACCAATCGTGGTCTAATCCATTCCGGGAAACATTAAAATATTACAAACAAACTGTGAGTCGTCACGGGACGATGGCTGATGTGAAATAGAGAAATTATTTCGTACAAGTAATATGCATAATAGAGCATATTACAGGAACCTAATATGGCATAATATTTTTTTTCTTATATGTAGTATGTATTTTCGTTACATACATGAATTAAAATTCCAAGAGTGTATTTCAAATTGTGACAACTCAATACATTTAATCGTAGCGATCAGCGTCGTAGCGTCGCCACGCCAGCAATCCGTTTGAAGTACGGCTATAGATGTTTAAGGAGTGCCACCTCCAAGCTTTATTCAATCCTTGGCTCGTAATAATTCACTGACAGAATGTAATGCACTGCCGTGAAGAATAATATAGCAATAACTAACGACCAATGTCAACTGGTCAAGTTATAGGGGCATGGATTTCTGCTATCAGCGTTGTTTGAGCAGCTTTTAAGAACCAAATGCTCTTATACATACATACGCATTTAATATATTTTTGAGACGAAAATTTTTTCGAAATCACAACATATTAGAGACTGGTGGTTCCGACCGAGCGGTTCGAGTAGTCGCCTGCAACACAAAGACTGCAAGTTCGAATCCCGAGTGTGCCAATGAGTTCTTTTGATCTTAAATATAATCTTTAGTCACATCACGAGCTTTACGGTGAAGGAAAACGTCGAGAGAATACCTGCTTACTTTTTCGAGTAATTCAAGGACTAGTAATATTGGAGATATGTCGATGGACTCGCCATCTGTCATGTCAGCATTGTAATATATTTCAGGCGAAAAGACGGTATTGTGTTAGACTCCTGCCTTCTACTCCGGGGACCTTCTTAGCAAAGAGTGAAGATTTAGATAGATTATTAGCTGGAATAAAAAATATTGGTTGGACACATAGAAAGGATGAGTGAAGAAAGATTGACGAAACAGATATACAAAGCAAAAGTGTGTGCAAGAAGAGGCAGAGGAAGGCCACGTTCCAACTACCTGGATCAAATACATCGGACTCTGAAGGACGGGAACGTTAAGAGTACTCGAAACCGACGAGCATGTATGAAGAGA
Source organism: Drepana arcuata (assembly GCA_016069955.1). Lineage (NCBI taxonomy): Eukaryota > Metazoa > Arthropoda > Insecta > Lepidoptera > Drepanidae > Drepana > Drepana arcuata. Next base: position 31,802 of record JACCPG010004646.1, on the reverse strand, counting down.
CAGATGAATGTGGACGAAGCGAAAGAGGTATGTAAGTCTAGAGAGAACTGGCGCTCTATACTCTCTGCCTACCCCGTCAGGGACTTGGCGTGATGATATGTAGGTATGTATGTATAAAAAATATGATGTTTCATTCGTGAGTAAAAACTACAAATGAAATCAAGTTTCACTCGAGGATAAAGTGTTTGTACAAGCTATTAAAGATCGAATTAATCCGAGCAAAATCGTCCAGCTTGGATTAAAAATTGCTCGCCGTTACCTGTTGGCGCAATAAATTTAAGGCTCAACGTTTTAATTAAGGGTGCCCAGTAAGGAAGCAATCTTTCGGGCCAGTTGCCTTGATCACCCGTGATGAATGTGTGGCTAGCTGGGTGGGTTGATGAGGTTAAGGTACAAGGGTTCTTTGAGGTGAGTAGGGGTACCACAGTTTAGGTAGATATGTATGCATATCTGAAGTCATATCTTCATACGACTTCAAACGCTATGAAATATTATTAAGGCCCGTGGTGACTGAGTGGTTCGAATGGCAGAAAGATTGCAAATTCGAATCCCGACTATACCAATGAATTATCTGAACTTAAGTACAGTGATTAGTCACACCACGAGCTTTACAGTGAAGGAAAACATCAAGAGGAAATCTGCATACGTTTGAGAAGAAATCCAAACGCTTATGTATAGTCGTGCTTGAGTGCCGGCGATGGACTCGCCATCAGTCACCTTGGCATGTATATGCGTCTGCCTACCGCTTCGGGGACCCTTGTGGGAAGACGTGAGGATATATGAATATTTTTTAGATCCAGCTGATAATCTAGCACTGAGCCAAATTCCATCGAATTCTTTTCAACCTTTCTGAGATAGCTCTTTCCGCATTTGTGTAACGGATAGATTCAATAAAAATACTTTCTTTCTTATAATATAATAATAATATATCCTCACGCCTTCCCACAAGGGTCCCCGAAGGGGTAGGCAGAGGTGTATAGGTGATACACCCACACCCACTTTCCGCCAGAGGTATATTAGGTGCCAACGTGACAGATGGCGAGTCCATCGCCGTTACTCGAGCACGACTATACATACGCTTTTGAATTTCTTCTCAGACGTATGCAGGTTTCCTCTCGATGTTTTCCTTCACCTTTCTTTCTTATATAATGTTTTTGAATGAACTGTACATAGTTTAGTGATCCAGCAGCAAGGCAGTGTGTGACTGAAATTTAAACTAGGTACGTGCTTTTGATAGTGCACAATTACCGGTGAATATTTAAAATTAATATTTTTAAAAGCGTCTATGATCGATTGTTGCACCGCTGCGCATTACTGATACTACACTTTTTCGTAATTTTTTGTCATCATCCATCACTACATTGCTGGCGTAATCAATATTACTTATCGGTGTTTTAACGAATTTAATCTATCGAACATACAAGAAGTGGTTCGTGTGAGTCGTTACCGCAACACAAAGATTGCAAGTTAGAACCTCGACTGTACCAATGAGTTTTACGTACATTGATGAGTCACATCACGAGCTTTACGGTAAATGAAAACATCTAGAGGAAACCTGTACTTTGAGACGAAATTCAAAGGCATTTGTATAGTCGTGCTTGAGTAACGGCGACGGATTCGCCGTCTGTCACGTTAGCTAAAAATGCATCTCTGGCGGAAAGTGGGTGAGTACGTACTACCTATACACTTCTGCCTATCCCTTTCGGGACCATTGTGGGAAGGTGTGAGGAACAATCAAGAATGGGAACGTTAAGAGTGCTCCAAGCGAGCTGTATTTCTGAAGAGTCGGATGAATGTAAATGAAGCTGATCGGAGGTCTAGAGAGAACTGGCGCTCTACTACCTCTGCCTACATACTCAATGTGATGTATGTTCTCATCTTGTATGTTTGTTTCTCTATGAAATTTTTTATTCGTTAGATGTTTAAATGAAATATTATGTAAATGGCTTAATTTTATGAGCTTACTCAATATTTTTTACATACATTTCACATTTTTATGAGACATCAAAGGTATTGGATTAGGCTCATATCAATTGGTAAACACAATTTCTTTGTATCTATCGCGAACAGATTATGAGATTTTGTATGTAAAAAAAAGTATGGATAATTTGATGGTATGCTAGATCCTTTTAAAAGTCAAGCAAATTACTAATAGCTTCCAAATTCAAAAACATACCTTAAAATATTTTGACATCCAGTGTCGATGTCTGCGAAATTCAAAATGTGTCAAAAGATTTGACAGGTGTCATTCACATTAATCTTGTCTATGACTAGTAAGCAGTCTGTGACTGTAGCCTAATAATGCCTCAACGGCGACTGCAATATTTGGCCGAGTAGTGCCCGCATGACAAACGACTTATATATTCAACCTAACTAGTGGACTGTGCAAGTGATCTATCATTGTTGAGTGCAGAACGAAACACACTGTAGATACAACTCCGTCTGGTCGATTAATCACCCTGTGTACCTATGCACTTGATTCGCCCTGTTCATGACGCGATTAGTCGCAAGAGTCTGTGCGACTTGTCGTTAACGAAGCGTCGCTCTGAATATTTTAGTGTATGATGCCATTACATGTACTTTCTTATTTTTATAAGTACAGTTGACGTCATAATTTAAATACCCTGTAATACTTTCGCATAATCCATAATGGTGACGTAAGGTTAGTAGGCATATAGGTATATATGACTGTACTGATTTTATAATAGATATTGGTTTTAGCTAAGTGGGAGCTAAGTGTATGGGGTGCCAACATTTTCTTTAAATACGATGTTAAGAGTAAACATTCAAATAAACTGGCTTAACCCATACGGTAGGTCACGACATAATTATGTTAAGATAATTTGAGGTAGATAGGGTTCTTTGCCCCCCTTCATTCGCTACGGTATCTGCTTACCATCAAACTGGTAGCTTGTTGACAACTTAGTAGTTTAGAATGTACTTATTCATACCTCTAAAAAATAATATTTTAATTGACTTTAAAATGTCAAGTCGCAGAGTGAATAGCTCGCTTTAATGTTTACGTGTATACAAAATTCGATTAAGGTCGTGTTTTGCACTGCGTGTTTTGCAAAGTTTTGACGAGGGACCGAGAAAATGATGTTTACACCATTTTCGTACTCATTCAATCACTGCCCAGTGCTAACTTTCCAATGAGAAAATATTGAACTGGATACAATCCATGCCTCAGAGAGCACGTAAAGCCGACGGCTAATTGAACAACTTTGGCGACCGTTTCAGACCTGACAGGATGACAGGAATGTCTTAGCAAGTTTGACAACTGGTTTAACTCAAGTAATATGCTTCTCATCAGAAAAATCTAAACACCTTGTAAGTTTGTGTTTTGTAACGATTATCAGAAATGTGCATATTTAGAAATACGGTTAGAATGACGGTTTAGGAATGTGGTTTAACAGTGAATAATTCCTCATTTTATTGGATAGCACATTTGTAGCTTGTACACACCTACTACAAAGATACTTAATATTATTCACTACTAACTTATGCCCGCGGCTTCGCCCGCGTGGAGTTCGAAAAGTAGCTTTGGAAATGTTCCTGCTAGAATCGGTTCAGCCGCTATGCCATGAAAGAGCATAATACATTATAATATAAGAACTTTGAATTTTTCAGAATTAAAAAAAAAATTGCCTATGTCCTATTCCTAGGTATAAGCTATCACCATTTCAACTTACAGCCCAATCGGTACATCCGTTTGGCCGTGAAAGAACCGCAAACATCCAAACTTACAAACTTTCACATTTATAATAGGTATTAGTTAGAAGTAAGATAAGATTAAAAGACATTTGACATATATTTCAAAATATACACATTTTTCAGATAATCCTTACAAAACATAAAGATGTTTCGATTTTTCTGATGAGAAGTGTATATACTTTTACACCTTCTCACAAGGGTCCTTGCGGGGTAGGCAGGTGTTTAACACCCTCTTTTTGCCGGAGCTTTATGGACTATATAATATAATATATCCTCACGCCTTCCCACAAGGGTCACCGAAGGGGTAGGCAGAGGTGTATAGGTAATACCTACACACCCACTTTCCGCCAGAGGTATATTAGGTGCCAACGTGACAGATGGCGAGTCCATCGCCGTTACTCAAGCACGACTATACATACGCCTTTGAATTTCTTCTCAGACGTATGCAGCTTTCCTCTCGATGTTTTCCTTCACCGTAAAGCTCGTGGTGTGACTAATCACTGTACTTAAGTTCAGAAAAACTCATTGGTACAGTCGGGATTCGAACTTGCGACCTTTGCGTCGCAGGCAACAGCTCGAACCACTCGGCCACCACGGCTCTATTTTCTCGGTTTTCTTATTAAAAAGATATAAAATGTCGATTTCATACAGTTACAATTTCACGTCACCATATATATATATATATATATGGTGACGTGACGTGACGTGACATGATATATATGATTTAGATATCATATATATATATATGGTATCTAAATCACACAGAAAAAGAAAATAAAAGGAAAATCTCGAGTGCTTCAACTCCCAGACGCATGTCATGCATGCAACAGTTAGCGATGTAAGACGCGTGTAGGGACTCGAGAGGCCTCGAGGGGCCAGGAGAGGCAGGAGAGGACTCGAGGCCTCAAAGCGCAGTCCTCGACGCAAGCAGGCTGTTGGGAAAAGGACAGCCTGCGGAGTTTTTACATAATTGCTGTTTTATTCCTTTCTTTATTGGAAAATGTGTTTGCGAAGTTAAAAAAAGATATTTAATTTTTTATACTCTCTTGAAATGCAATGAAGATTTCATTAGCATTTCAAGGTTGTGTAAGATACAGCTTCTGAGAAAAGTGGATGGGAAAAAGGAAATGTACACGAGCGATCTTATTTAAGAGTTAATGTTACTCTTGAGTATTAAATTATATTAATAATATATCCTCGCGCCTTCCCACAAGGGTCCCCGAAGGGGTAGGCAGAGGTGTATAAGTAATACCCATACACCCAATTTCCGCCAGAGATATATTTTAGGTGCCAACGCTTCGCAGTCAGGAGCTCTGACCACCAGACCAGACGGCTGACGGCCGATATAATTGGCCAATTCCCACTTTGTATAATAAATAAATATTATCTGCGTATTCCGGAGACGTATGTCAATATTATGAAGATAGATAAGGTTTAAAAACATCAAAAGCGCGGAAGCCACGACATATTATACCGGAGTTAATCTAAGCCCCTACTCGTAGCAAAGATTTCCCCAGGGTATGTGTGCGTAGCGCTGCGTATCATTCTCATCACTACACAACGTTTGGAAGCCGAGCGATTGGATCGCTTTAAATTGTAGGCCTCGTGCCTCTACAATGAGTTTTGTATCGATACTCGCGCTGAGTTTATGTAACATACCTAATTTCTTTTTCTTACCGCTGTAGCTGTCATACATTTTGAAGTTTATGCATCGTGAACTCGCCAAACGATCATGTATCCTTGATATCGCACATATTTCATAATATCCATATATTTTGCTTCACACAAGGGTTTCTGAAGGGGTAGGTTTTTCGCCTTAAATATATTTAGGTGCCAACGTGAGAAATGGCGAATCCATAGCCGTTTTTCAAGTTCTGTGCACACGTCTTTGAATTCCTTTTCAAACTTATGCTGGTTTCCTCTATTTTTTCTTTCTTTCTTTAGTTTGGAAGAACTCATAGGTATAGTCAGGTTTCGAACTCATAGGTATAGTCGGGTTTCGAACTCATAGGTATAGTCGGGTTTCGAACTCATATGTATAGTCGGGTTTCGAACTCATAGATATAGTCAAACTTGCAATATGTGTAACAATCAAATATAGTAATTGTATAATGAGTGTCTTCCCTCGTCCTCACAATGATACGGTGTAGATAACATGCCAACATGATAGATGGCGAGTCCATTGCCGTTTCTCAGGCACGACATCTTTGATTTACTTCTCATAGGTACGCAGGTTTTCTCTTGGACGTTTGTCTGTAAATGTATCTATAGGTACTCGTGCTCTTAGAAGTATGTCAAGCGTGAAATCTCACACTATACTGAAAGAGGAACCTTTTGAGACATTTAAACCGTCTTGCTATTTCTAAGAGGAGAGCGTCTAAAATTCCTTAAAGCAAGCCCCACGTTCCAAGCAAAATATTTCAAGCTAAAAGAGATTTGAGTTAGCGATAAATCTTGAAAAATTCCTAGATGTTTATTACTTTTTGTTGAGTATTATGTGTGTGCCTGTCTCGTTAGGGAAATAAAGCCCAGTTCACAGGCGGGGGTTGTCTCACAAATAAACCGTGTAGACGCGGCCTTTCATCTCCCCGAGTTCCGTGTTCGTAGTAATGAGCTACCAAGTTCTGACTGCATCAAAATATTTTCATTATTTTTACCAGGGCTCCACGTTTTTGCCAAAGGCTTGAACAACCACCAACCAGAAACAAACCAGCGGAATGGTGTTAGGAAAAATAAACGAACAAGGTTTTCAAACTGTCATTATTTGCATGTTGATATTATAGAGATACTAGGAGAAACAAATATTTAATATATGCCATATATAAATATGGAATCAATAAATTCAAAAATCTTTTATTTCACACTTATTAAATATGAAAATACCGTTACCACCGTTTTCCCGAAAAAAATACCTGTTGGGAGAAAAGCCGGAGAAAGAAACTTCCCGGTTTTCTTACATACATACATATCATCACGCCAAGTCCCTAACGGGGTAGGCAGAGAGTATAGAGCGCCAGTTCTCTCTAGACTTACATACCTCTTTCGCTTCGTCCACATTCATCAGTCTCTTCATACATGCTCGTCGGTTTCGAGTACTCTTAACGTTCCCGTCCTTCAGAGTCCGATCTATTTGATCCAGGTAGTTGGAACGTGGCCTTCCTCTGCCTCTTCTTGCACACACTTTTTTTAGCACAATATTTCTCTTTTTTAAATGTTCCTTCTGTCCCTTGCGTTGAAAGACAGTATTAAGATTTAATATCTTAGACGAAGGTCTGAATGCAAGTTTTTGGTGTCAACGTAACAGATAGCGAGTCCATCGCGGTTTCTGAAGCATGACTAAACATCGTCTTTGGATTTCTTCACAAACGTTTCCTCTTGATATTTCCTTCACCTTAAAGGTCATGTGTGGCTGATCATTTAAGATTGAATATACATAATATTATTAACATGCGCATGTGCCGACTAACTTCGTTCCTTGTTAATTACCTATAATGAGATCAGATTAGCTTTGTAGTGTGTAGTTTAATTAATAGAATAACTCTTGGTCGGGGTGATATCGTTATATCGACATATATGTTGCATATATACAAGTATATATATTTGGCGTTTGGAGTCGAAACTCTAGGGCCGTGGGGACCGGATGCTCTTCATTTTTATGTCTCGATGTCTCGTGGAAACTCTTTGAGGCCTCCCGTGACAAGAGGGCTGGCGAATATTTCGCTCAGCAAATCAGCATTGCCATACAACGTGGCAATGCCGCTAGTCTTCTTGGCACCCTTCCGCGTGACACAGATTTGGGTACTTTATTCTATTTATAGTTAATTTATATACATACATATCATCACGCCCAGTCTCTCACGAAGCCAAAGAGACGGATTAGAGCCCTACTTCTTTCTAGACTTGCATACCTCTTTCGCTTCGTCCACATTCATCAGTCATCTGTGGGAATGTATAAAAAGTTAAACGTACATCACGAATGGTGAAAAATATTGTAAATACAAATAAGAGGCTCTGTTAAATACACTTTTCAATTTGTTATACAAGTATCACAAATGTGGCGAGTCAAGGTAATTTGTTGAACACGGAACCAATTTGGTTGGCTGCTCGAGGTGATTTTGTGTTACATGTTTATTAAAACTGAGTTTTTGAATAGGAATTAGGTGAAGAAACTAAGTAAATCCGTTATCGCAAATCTCCTTAAGTTATTTACCGGTCGTTTTGAAATTAATCACAGTCTAAATAATTTCGCGCAGTCATCTAAATAAGAGAAGATTTTAAGATTACGACTTACTCTGTGTATTCTATTATTATTTATTTATATTTTATATAATATTCTCTCGTGAAATACGACATCGGACTGCATTTTTCGCGAGAGACTACGGGGACTGTTTTAACTAAGTGTCCACCTTCCACCGAGTCTTAATTTTGATGCAAAAATCCAATCTTTCCTTTCTTATACTAGTTGAAATAAGCCGTGGTGGCCGAGTGGTTCGAAGATATTTTTTGTATTGCATTATAAATTGAGTGAGTATGGCTTCAAAGTCAAAGTTTTTCAGCAATCCTAACCAATATTCAGTATTATTTTCTTAATGTCTGTAGAGCGTTTGTCTTTTCTTACAGACAATTGCGCTATAATTGATATAGAGTCGATATTCGTTGGGAGCCGGCCTTGTATCAATAGGGTTGGTATCCACGCTATTGTTACGTTTACCATTGTTTATCGTAATACTACTCAAGAGGAGGCCTGTACCCTGCCGAGGGTTGGTAAGGCTAAATTGAATACTACCTTACGAATGTGGTACATATCTTTAACGCATCTTCTTAAATGGATAGTATAGATTATCCCACTGTTATTCCTACAGGGTCGGCAGTACGCGGGTGATACCCCTATTGCTCTGAGCGTCCTTAGCGGTGTTTTCCATCAGGCCGCATTCCGCCTGATTAAATGCTTTCCAATTGAGTTGGGAGAGGATTGTTATATTGTGTTGGCAGCAGAGGTATTAGTCTCATTGTGCGGCCAACACAGCCAATAGGCTGCGGTAACAGTTTTGGGCCGTTTGGGTGGGCCGTATGCTTGTATGCCACTCTAGTAGTATAAAAAAATTAATCTAATTCTCTTCAGTAGTTTTAATAGTAGTAGTAGTAGTAGTAATAATACCTGTACACCCACTTTCCGCCAGAGATATTAGGTCCAGAGAGGTATGAAGCCTTCAGGCCTTGAAGACTTAGATTAAAATATGATCATGCTACCAGCCAAGGGAGCAATAATTGTATATGTTAATTTGAAGAGGGTGAAACCACTGGGAACGGAATGTATGATTGCAAAAAGGCTAAGTTTGTTTGTTTGTGCAAAATGTATTTCACCATTATTGATATATTGATAGGAAAGTAGGTGTTGCGGGTGTTACCTATACACCTCTGACTACCCCTTCGGGGACCCTTGTGGGAAGGCGTGAGGATATATTATTATTATTATTATATATTATACTAGCTGTGAACCCCGGTTTCTCCCGCGTATAATTTCATAATATTTTCTAGCAATAAATATAGCAAATCGCTCAGGGTGAATGTAGCTTTCCAATGGTGCAAGAATTATTGAAATCGGGCCAGTAGTTTCGGAGCCTGTTCAATGCAAACAAACAAACAAGCAAATCTTTCCTCTTTATAATATTAGTATAGATAAAATTTCTGAAAATCCTGAAATATATCTTTCGTATCAACCCTAGGAAACAGCTTGAAGAAAATGGAAAATCAGACTTGGTTTTCCGTGCCAATAATAGGCTTGTTTCAAGTGTCGCCAATTAGAAAACTGTTCGCAACCGTCGGCCGCCATATTGCTTCGCCTCGCGCCATTTTCAAATATATATTTTTTTTCCTTAGAACCACTGTAAGCGCGCCCTGGCAATGAACTGTTCGTTCTTATATTTTTTAAATTAAAAGTGAGATTTCGGATTGTTTGATCCGGTCAATAACTGCTTTAATGAACTTAGGTAATACCAATCGCTTGCGTAGGAATTGACCCTGGATAACCTTCACGTGTCACATTTTTTTTATTTGTTCTCGCGTTTAAGTTGTCAACTATTCTTACTTACCTGAACAATGGCGAGACCGAAAAGCCTTCAGCCAGGCACATCTGAGGTGCTAAGCAAATACGGCTAAGAGTACCTCAGGGTAACCTCGGTTTTGGGCGTTACTGATTCGCGAAAAACTGAGCTGGTCTAAACTGGCTGGAACCTCGAATATTAATTAAACTACGGTAAACGCTTACTTTCAGACGTTGTTTGTAACCTTTGTAGTACAAATCGGAATGCTATATATTATAAATGACAAAACCGCACCTACCGCCATCTGTCGAGCACAATCTGAAACAAAACACAAATATAACAGCCAATGTAATGTGTAGATAGTAATGCAATAATGAGGGGATGAAAGCACCGCGAATCCCTCCGCGTGGAAATACGTTAATTACGTACCTAGCTAAAGTAAATCACACCAAGACATATCCCTAAGTATGGTGTCGGGCCATTGCATTATACTTTCGATACAAAATTGTTTAATACATACATACATATCATCACGCCGAGTCCCTAACGGAGAGACTTATATACCTCTTTCGCTTCGTCCACATTCATCAGTCTCTTCATACACGCCATTTCGGTTTCGAATTTTCTTAATTAGTATTGGTTATTAGCCTTCGACTTTAGAAACTGCATTAAAATCGATTCAGGTGTTGTTGGTTGATTATCTTATTAATACGTTCGGATTTCACACGCCTTTACCTCATTACAACCATTTGCAACCAAGGTTTATTAGATTTTATTAGATATATTATCAGATTAGATTAGATATATTATCAGATATCAGATCATAGATCAAAAGTCGTGTGTTACAAAAACTAGCTAGGAAAGTCCCACCCGCTATTCCCGTGGCCCTATCCTTCGGGAATAGCCGGCTGAAGTGCAGCGGAACCCTGATTTATGTGGAACCCATATAAATGCAATCTGCTTAATTGCCGTCCATGCCCCACGATAAGGCTTTGCAATCTCGATACAATGTGACCCATAACTATATACTACATCTTACTAATATTATAAATGTGAAAGTTTGTAAGTTTGGATGTTTGCTGTTCTTTCACGGCTGAACCGATTTGGCTGAAAGTTGAAATGGTGATAGCTTATACCTAGGATAGGACATGGGCAATTTTTTTATTTTTTTAATACTGAAAATTTCAAAGTTCTTATATTATAATGTATGATGCTCTTTCACGGCATAGCGGCTGAACCGATTCTAGCAGGAAAATTTCCATTGCTACTTTTTCGAACTCCACTCGGGCGAAGCCGCGGGCATGAGCTAGTATATCATAATTGTGGGTTTGTGAGGATGTTTGTTCATTTTCAAGCAACAACTACTGTATGGAGTTGGATGAAATTTGGCACAATGAAATCCAACATTTCGCGGGAGAAACCACAAGAGAAGGGAGAAGGCACAAGTAGTTTTGATGTATTTAAAGCGCATATTATTAGTCTCGGTCTCACAAGGATCTCAAAAGTGCCACCGTGACAGACGGTGAGTCAGTCTCCGTTTCTCAAGTATTATACATATAGTACATACATATATAGTCTTGAAATTTTTTCTCCAAACGCTTTCTCTTGCAGGTTTGTCGATGTTTTATTTCATCTTGAAGCACGTGGTACTAATCACTGTACTTAAGATCCGTTCACGTTCCAACTACCTAGATTAAATCGATTGGACGGGAACGTCAAGAGTACTCAGAATTATATGTATGTATGTATGTAAGTTCCGAAAATGTTATTGGTACAGTCGGGATTCAAACTCGCCAATCTTCGTGCAGTAGTAGATGACTGCTCCATCCATTCCGCCACCACGGCTGGCCCGTGGTACGGTGGCCCCTTATCTTCAAGTAGTCTGTAGCTATTTGCAAATCTAGGATGCTATAGGGCTACATCATATTTTGGGAGACATATTAGTCCATCCAAGATCCCAATGAGTCTCAAAGGCTCAAAGCTTATTTACAGTGATTTGTCAGATAGAAGAGATTGTTAGAAGCTAAGGTCATAACGCCACAGGGAGCGCTATTAGCTGTGTTTGCTCAGCACCCTAGGAGTGACTATCTAGCTTTTCGGTCTCACCATTGTTCGGCTAAGCAGCAAATATTCTCTCTGCGAGAGAAAAGAAAAACAGAAAAACCTACACTTACTTTTGACGATCTAACTTCAAACAAACCGGTCCTAGTCCGGAATTTCCTTCTTGCGTTGTCACAACACATCACAGCCAATTTATTAGGCAATTACAATCTAATATCGTCCACGTAATTATGAGTGTAACGTTTATTATCGAATGGCATGTCAAACTGTCACTAGACAGGTTCAATTGTAAACTGTAACATTTTATGCGGCAGTAAAACATTACGGGACATTCAGATGCTACGATATCCTTCATAAAGATGGAAAAAAATGGTGAATCGATATCCGAGCGGCAGTAATGCTTTCGCGACACTATCTGATTTTTCTACTTCATTAGCTTTCTCTCTTGTTATTTCTCATTTTATGGATATTACTCTATAGAGTCGGTGTTTCATATTCTTATAGTCGGTTTAGTGGTGCCTAATGCCGCCGCGGGATGGGGCGGCGAGATTGTTATTGTGAGGCGGCTTGGTAACACAGCTAGATACCATCGCGGCACGGAAATATGAACGTTGTGAGACGGCCGCCAGGTCTAGTGGTTAGAGCTCCTTGGAAACTTAAGATCACGGGATCGATGAGGGCAGATATTTATGTGATGAACACGAGTATTTGTACCGTAGTCTTGGATGTCTTAGTTTGTTTTTTATACCACACGGTTGGCAAAAAGTATGCGGCCCGTCTGATGGTAAGCGGTTTCCGCCTATGGACACTTGCAACACCAGGGGTATTGCTCGCGCGCTGCTGACCCTGCACGAATCCTTTGACACCCTTCTTACTGTACTCTCCAGGGAAAACCTCAACGGGGAGCTCAGTCCAAAACCTGAGCGTTCGCGGAAGGAAACTCCTATGCATATCTGCCTCTTTATAAAATACTAGCTGTGAGCCGCGGTTTCTCCCGCATATAATTTCATAATCTTTTCTAGCAATAAATATAGTCTATGTTACTTAGGGTGAATGTAGCTTCCAATGGTGAAATAATGTTTGAAATCGGCACAGTAGTTTTTAAGTTTATTCATTACAAACACACACACCAAAATACAAATCTTTCTTCTTTATAATATTAGTATAGATTCATATTTTTTTTATAAACGAAGATATTTATCAATAAGGTGAAAGAGGCTAGTAAGTTTAGAAAGAGCTCTTCCTGCCTCGCGTACGACCCGGTGTGATGGTATCTATGTACGCATCACCAGCAACTTGCAATTATTTGACCAGCGTTGCTTAAGAAGCCATATCACCATCCAAACATCTATAAGGCCATCTTACATTTGTTATATTGGACAAAAGAAGAAGAAAGCAACCAAAAACATACCAAAATCGAAAAAATCATTCACATACATTATAGATGGACTCACATAGATTCATAGATGGGCACAAAAAAAACGTCGAAAGAGGTGCACGGTTCGGGTTGGTCGCTTCCATGGAGAAGAACCGGCAAGAAACTCCATGGTTACTCTTTTCAAATCATTTGGTATACAATAACAATATTAATATGTTATATCACAAGCACTTAAGTATGGGAGTATACCTATATGTAGTTTAGGTCAAAGCAAAAGTGTGTGCAAGAAGAGGCAGAGGACGGCCACGTTCCAATTACCTAGATCAAATCGATCGGACGCTCAAGGACGGGAACGTCAAGCGTTCTCGAAACCGACGAGCATGTATGAGAACTGATGAATGTGGACGAGGCGAAAGAGGTATGTAAGTCTAGAGAGAACTGGCGCTCTATACCCTCTGCCTACCCCGTTAGGGACTCGGCGTGATGATATGTATGTAGTTCAGGTCAGTCTTTTATTGAATCGCTGTGAAAGCTTGCAGTAATGTATATACTATAGGTAGTAAGTATATATACACCATTCACTCAATTGGAATACCTGGCGACTGCCAAAAAAATTCCCCCTTTGTTTGGATGAAAAATCGAAAAAGAATCTGGCGTTCATTAACGTATGGTGTAAGTTACACAGGGGACGTCTCTCGGCAGCCATTCCGGCAGTGTTCGACATATTGCGCATTCTTTATACCATATAACGCCTTCGCACAAGTGTCCCCGAAAGGGTACGCAAATGCTACAACAACCACTTTTTGCCAGCAGTTTTTTGGTAGTTTCTTCATGTATATATTTAGGTGCCAACGAGACTGATGGCGAGGTCCATCGCAGTTTCTCAATCACAACTGTATGTCTTTGAATTACTTCTCACACTTATGCAGGCTTCCTCTCGATGTTTTCCTTCACCGTAAAGCTCGTGGCGTGACTCCCAACTGCTCAATGTATTCTCTCAAATTTTTGCATGCTGTCTCCTTTTCTCATTTTGTCGTTTTACTTTTGTTTAGTGTTTAACATGCCTTTATAAATAAATAAATACACTTTGATATATTTTTGGACAAATTTGTACCACATTACCAACACATTTCTCCACCTCTTTGGTTTAATAAACAATGCCGGCACTTTAGCTTATATGTTAACAATTATGCTATTTCAGCCTTCCTTAAGAATAGCTCCCCGGAGCATTTTTAATTTGTACTTGAAGTAAAAACCTGAGGGCATACGAGACGGAGGTTCGCGCTAAAACAGAGAAAAAAGGATATTTTGTTTTGACACAACGAGGGTCGGCTCGCTGATTGAAATACGAAAAGTGTACGCGAACAGGTCTAAAACATTTCGACTCCATTTACACTTTTCAGTTGAGCTTTTAAACTCTTCTTTCTATATTGTTGTTTATGAGAGACGTCAGAGTTCATACAATGCGATGACCGCCCGTGAAAATATTTGCGTAACAAGCCTGTTTGGAGTATAATCATACCCCACGCCTTCCCACAAGGGTCCGCGAAGGGGTAGGCAGAGGTGTATAGGTAATACCCACACACCCACTTTCTGCCTTTGTGTCACAGGCAACTACTCGAGCACTCGGCTCGGCTATCGGGTAGGCTAGGGCTCGGCAAAGAGGGTAGAGCGCCAGTTCTCACTAGACTTACATACCTACCTCTTTCGCTTCGTCCACATTCATCAGTCCCTTCGTAAATTCTTAAAGATATATGTATAAATATTGAAGCCTTCTCAAGAGTTAGACAGAGGTGTGTTAGACCCCCGCATTCGCCCGAGTATATTTAGGGCTCAACGACAGATGATAAGTCCATCAAAGTTTCCCAAGCACGACTATTCATTCTTCTCATGTAATCCATGTATTTGGTTCGCGCCGTTATTTAAGAGTAATGCTGCCAGATAAACTATTTATAAAAAGTTCCCTTTACTTTAAGCGAACAATTTAAAATTTCCTTGAAACTATGTGGGACAATCTACGTTATTAGAAGCCCAGCTGATATCCTCGAAAAGTCCTTGGCCTTAAGGCGAAGGTTGCAGCTACATATACCCGTTATTACGTGGTGTAATCTAACTCACTGCATTTGCTCACTCATTTCGTAGGTCGCTGTCAAAGATCAAGTAGCTTTGAAGGGACAGCTGAATGTATGTAGGTATACGTATGTACACAATTTATGTACTTAATTTTTCTAGATTTTATTTCCTGAGGTATAACGATGCACCTCATGTTTATTTTAAGTAACATTTAACGTATACATTTTTATTGATATCTATACCAATATTTTAAAACTGAAGAATTTGTTTGTTTGTTTGTTTGAACGCGCTAATCTCAGAAACTACTGATTGGAATTGAAAAATTATTTTTGTGTTGGATAGTCCATTTCTCTAGAAAGGCTTTAGGCTATATAATATCACGCTACCAATAGGAGCGAAGCATAAATTTATAATGTTGCCAGAACGGGAAAATATATTCCTTTTTGAGTGCTTCCGTTGCGTGCGCTGCGTAAACGGTTTAAGTTACTAAAATATCATGTATGAGGGAATTGTTCCTCTTTAAAAGTTCTAAAAAAAAGTCCGCAACAGCACATGTCTATCTTTCAAGATTGACTCACTATAACCTTTTTTATGGCAATTAACTCCACGATGGGCTCCTGCAATTGCACAACCTGTGCAGTTTGATCCAACTTAAAAGAAAGGATAGCTTACAACACAATTAGACCCGATAGGTGGCGCTGCGATCGTGTTTCAGGAAATTTTACTTTTTCACCCGGGCAAAGCTGGGCGGGACAGCTAGTTACTTCAATAAAAGTGAAGCCGTGTTGGCAGAGTGGTTCGAGCGGTTTGCCTACAACCAAAATATTGCAAGTTGGAATCACAACTATACCAATGCGTTTTTCTGAATTTAAGTACAATGATCAGTCACACCACGAGCTTTACGGCGCAGGAAAACATCGAGAGGAAACCTGCATACGTTTAAAAATAAATCCAAAGAATGTATAGTCGTTCTTGAGTAACGGCGATGGACTCGCCATCTGTCACGTTGGCACCTAAAACATATCTCCGGTGGAAAGGCTTGTGGTTAGGTTTGAAGAATAGAAACAAAAATCTTCTTAGAAAAAAAAAGGTCAGTTAAGTCTACCAATAAAATATTTTTCTTACGCGTAGGTAAACACGTCGCGGACACATGCAACATTAAAGGCATCGTTCAAACGTGATTAGTGACTTACTCACCATCTGTCATATTGGCATAGTTTAACTTCTTTGCATACTTGTATTGTGTAACATTCAATTCCATTCTGCGAGAATAGTTACTCTATGCCAGTCCAGCGTGGGCAGCCAGTGGGGCGACTCAACCTTGCACTAATGCAAGCCCCCAGCAGAGATGTATAATTCAGCGCCACAGGAGCTGCATGGCTGCTTCTTTATTCAAAGCTTTGCGCTTGTCACTAAGGTTAGTTACGTCATAGGGATAATATGGCCTGTGTGAATAGCAATGCCAATTTAAACTACGAACAGGAAACAGAAACCTTTTTTAATGCTTGCTACTATGAGGATTGAAAACGCCAAGAGACAGTGGACTGCCAGTACTCTGAAGAATTACAGTTTTTTTTTCGTCTAATTAGAATATCCCATTCTTAGGTGGCGTCTAACCTGCCAGTATCATAAAAGCATTTCATTAATGACAGAAAATCTGTTTTTATACCGAACTAGTTGTTCCGCCTAGCTTCGCTTGGGTGAAAATATAAAAGCCAAATTGTGTATCTAAACCATTCTCAAAACTGCCTAAAGAAACAGAAAATTTTATCAAAATCGGTCCAGCGGTTTACGATTCTATAAAGGACATACAGACAAACATTTATTTATGTGTATATATATATATATATATATATATATATATATATATATATATATATATATATATATATATATATATATAATATATGTATATATAAATTAGAAAAATTAAATGCGCAGTGGTTTGTAATTGGGTACCTAATCTAGATATTTTTAAGCAATTTCAAAAACTAAAGGTAATTAACTATGTGAAAACAGTAGTACATATAAAAAATATAACAAATGCCCCCAAAATTCACAACTATATATGCATATATTTACTTTATTATGATGACGTCAGGTCATCATAATAAAATAAATCTGACTGGTAAAAGAAAGTTGCTATGGGACATAAATATCTAAGCCGAGTAAAAATCGCGACAAAATAAGCATCAAAAATGGCAGCATTCCATAATCTGTCTAAACCAAACCAACGGTGCCGCTGTCCAAACCATATTAAGCCTTATTATCATAGCACTAAGCTCGCAACTGCATGCTAATAGTTATTTTTCACCAGTTGAAGACCTTCGGTTTGAAGGGTGTTGGTTTTCATCGTCTGCAATGTTAAGGCGAAGCGGGCGTAGGAGGTCAAGTGACTTGGTCGCTCCGTTCGAATAGACTCCAAAACAAAGCGGGGATCGTAAGAAAATCCAGCTTGATCCCTACCTTGCATTCGCTTTGCGAAATTACTGAAATTTCATTCAGCTTGCGGACTAGCGCGATGTATGCGAAACAATACTCTCACTTCAGATGTGGTAATATTTTCTCCTATTTTGATAAGCTCTCCAGATTCAGCTAGCTAGGAATTTCAGTTTTCGTTTAACTGAGAATAAAAAGAAAATAAATTGTTTTTATAAACTTTGCATAAGCTTGATCATAACAGTGAACCTTATTTTGAAGTGATCAACCTCTTGTTAGTCTTCTCAAATTAGTCTACATGTGATATTGCAAATAAATACACACTATTACTTTCGCTGCTACTCGCGTGTAGACGCACGTTTATTAATATTTCCATTATATTTTCTTCTTTTTCAACCGCTTTTAAAAGCGCCAGACAGGTATAAGTGCCCACTAATATAATAAAACACTTCCATACTGTCTTCTCTAACTATTGTACGTGCGGTTGATTCATCACACACGTGCAGTGGAAAACAGCGAATTTCAGCAGATAGCGTGTATTTTAGAAACGACGATGGACTCGCCCACCTGTCACGTTGGCACCTACATATAATGCGATGGCAAAATTATATGGCGAAAAGGCGTTGCTGTTACACCTCTCTCTATACCCTTGGAGACCCTTGAGGGAAGGCGTGAAGATATGAAGTATATATTATTCATGTCATCTTAATATATAAGAAGCCG
Source organism: Drepana arcuata (assembly GCA_016069955.1). Taxonomy (NCBI): domain Eukaryota; kingdom Metazoa; phylum Arthropoda; class Insecta; order Lepidoptera; family Drepanidae; genus Drepana; species Drepana arcuata. The sequence goes on along the minus strand of JACCPG010004646.1, from coordinate 13,370 downwards.
TGGTGGCCGAGTGGTTCGAGGCGTTGCCTGCGACGCAAAGGTCGCAAGTTCGAATCCCGACTGTACCAATGAGTTTTTCTGAACTTAAGTAGTGATTAGTCACACCACGAGCTTTACGGTGAAGGAAAACATCGAGAGGAAACCTGCATACGTCTGAGAAGCAATTCAAAGGCGTATGTATAGTCGTGCTTGAGTAACGGCGATGGACTCGCCATCTGTCACGTTGGCACCTAATGGATACCTCTGGCGGAAAGTGGGTGTATGGGTATTACCTATACACCTCTGCCTACCCCTTCGGGGACCCTTGTGGGAAGGCGTGAGGATATATTAATATATATAAATTACGTGTCACGTTGTTTGTCCGCGATGGAATCCTAAACTACTTTACCGATTTCAATCAAATTTGCACACCGTGTGCAGTTTGATCCAACTTAAAGGATAGGATAGCTTACGTTACAATTGGACCCGATAGGTGGCGCTGCTGGGCGAAGTTGGGCGGGACCACTAGTATAAGTATAAATAAGAAAGAACCGCACAGTAAAATGTCATATTGAACTTTACCCACCCGTATGCCACCTTTGTATAAAAATGTGAGTTTCGTACATCTTAGACAGTGGGTACATCGTCGAGTTTTGTGTTGGAATTTACCCAGTTTTATAAAACCAAAGCGGGCGAAATGAGCTTAGAGGCGGATCGGGTCCTGAGTGCGCTACTTAGCGGTCTCAGTCCGCCGCCCGGATATCTACACTCAAAGCAGATATAATTAGTTCACTCGACTATCACCGAACATGTTACTAAGACAACGGGTCGGTAAGATAAATATTGCACTAGCACGAACTTGTTTTCTAAGTTCTAAAATAAGATAGGTATACAGGATGTCAAAAAAATGTAATAGTTGAAGAAGGGCGTTGTGAATATAGTCTCATGACAATGGAAGCGAAAACAAATACTTAGCCCCAAGGATAGCAAACTGAGAACATTATTCACTCCGAAACATGATGTTAATTTGTTTTTATAGAAATAATATATAATATATCCTCACGCCTTCCCACAAGGGTCCCCGAAGAAACAATAACAAAAACAAAAAATAAAATTGACACCTAAAATATATCACTGGCGGAAACTGGGTGTGTGGGTACTGTCTGTCTACCCCTTCGAGGACCCTTATGGGAAGGCGTGAGACATACATACATATTATCACGCCAAGTCCCTAACTGGGTAGGCAGAGAGTATAGAGCGCCAGTTCTCTCTAGACTTACATACGTACCTCTTTCGCTTCGTCTGCATTAATCAGTCTCTTCATACATGCCCGTCGGTTTTGAGTACTACTCTTGACGTTCCCGTCCTTGAGCGTCCGATCGATTTGATCCAGGTAGTTGGAACGTGGCCTTCCTCTGCGTCTTCTTGCACACACTTTTGCTTTGTATATCTGTTTCGTCAATCTTTCTTCACTCATCCTTTCTATATGTCCATACTCCCGTTAGGGGCTCGGCGTGATGATATGCCCACATACTGCCAAACTATACATTACATTGATTGTGTCCTAAAAAAATGTAACTAAAAAGTATTATGTTCAGAAACTGGTTCAAATTCCAAATTTGAGTGAGTTTACTGAAAATACGGTATAAAAACGCAGCGGCTTAAAAACCGTCGTACAATGGCAACAAAAAGACAAACGTATGCTGTCCCGCATACATGCTCTTTGCAAACGTGAAAATGGCAACGTTTTTGAACGAGACTTTAAGCGAGTGCTTTATAAATCGTTACCGAATTTGTTTATTTTGATTTACGCCAGGTTTGAAGTGAACAAACACTTCCTTAACCGCGTTAGACATAATATTTTGCTAAAATATTATAATTTCAGTTCATCATCAGAACAGCGATGGACTCGCCATCTGTCACGTTGGCACCTAATATACCTCTGGCGGAAAGTGGGTGTGTGGGTATTACCTATACACCTCTGCCTACCCCTTCGGGGACCCTTGCGGGAAGGCGTGAGGATATATTCTATTATTATTATTATCATCAGAACTAAATAAAAGTATATAATAAGACAAATATAATCATGCAATGTCCCTCACGGGGTAGGCAGGGGCTACTGAGGCTATTTTTTCTTTAAACGGTTTCTTAACAGTTATTTGTGAACAGTTTCAGAAACACGCCTGAAAACTCGTTAGAAGGAGAAGAATATGTAAGGGAGGAAACTAAATTTATATTAGTTGCGAACAATTTACTTGCGGGCTTGCACCTTGGAAAAAGTCTAAACAAATTGCGCGAGTTGGTGAACTATCGTGCGGTTATCTCCCCATAACGCCCGGTACAAGAAGAGTGGCGACCAAACGGAAAATATTGTTATTAACACGTACAAAACAATTATATTGGTATATACGTCGGTACTGGGAAGTCGAATTCCTAACGTCAAGCCAGTAGCGTCAAACAAATAATTTTAACAATATATACCAGTTTTGACCAGCTTGCAAATTAGCAACGTTCTAAGCCAAAGTCCCAACCTCTCATGCTATATTTGCTTAGCACCTAAGCACCTTAGCACCTTGAAGTGCTTGGATTGAGGTATTTTGGTTTTTCCGTTGTTCGGCAAAGTAGCAAAACTTTTCGTGTTTTTTTTTGTATTAAATGCCCAAATGTAAAAGTAAGCATGGCTATTGCGAAAAACCGTGTATCTCAAGTGACAAATTCTTAAATAAATACATTTCTCTCTTACCAAGTTCCATTCCAGGCAACGTCTTGGGTGTGAAACTCTCGTCCAAGTGTCCACAATTTGTGTGCTCGCGTGTTCGAACACTTCGATACCTGTAGTTGACAGTAGGGTAGCGGGGAAAAGTTTTCTTTGTCAGTCCCGCAGAGGAAGTTGGCTCGTTAGTTAGTTACTAACTTCGATACAAGCTCAAATACGAACAAGTGCTCATGAGCTTTTCTTTCCAAAGTGATTTTGTACGTCAAAAATTACTTAAGACGTCGTGTTTATTCTAAAAACCGCATATCGCATCGCCTTTATGGCTACAATCAAATTTACAAAAAAATATACTTGTATTGTTACTGCGAGGACCTTTGTGGGAAAGCATGAAGAATACTTAAGTTTGCGATTATTTTATTCCTCTTTCGGGCAAAAGCTAGTTAACGGAATTAGATGAAGTTTATCAATGAAATGAAGCACTACGCGCAATCGCGGGCCACAACTAGTAAATAATAATTGTATGACAACACCAATATTTGCCGACAAAAGCTAGATTCCGTGACGAGTGAGACTAAGTGTAGTTTGTGTCAAGAATTGTAGAACCAGCTCGAACTAGCTGAAACTAGCAAGAGCGAGTTAGTCACAAACATGAAGGTAGGTACGAGTAATTGAAATGCATACTCCCAAACTCCCCTTTGAACTTCACTCCAACATACTCGTAACCTTCTCTCGCCCTTTACTAATGGGATATGTTACAGTGCAGTCTTATTATATGTACATACATTCATATCATCACGCCGTGATCCTCACGGGGTAGACGGAGAGAGTAATAGAGAGAGGGCCAGCTCTCTGAGGAGTTACTAACAGCTTACAAACCTATTTCGCTTCATCGCCATTCAGGAGTTTTTTTAATATATGTCTGCCTGATTTCGAATACTCGTGACATTCCAATTCTTGAGCGTTCGATCTATTTGATCTAGATAGTTAGAGGGTGTTTGAAGATATATAGATTGTGTTCTTTCTCTGCCTATTTTTCATACAATTTCGCATTGTACATCGTTAAGCTTTCTTCACTCATCCTTCCTATAAGCCTACACCAATGTTGTTATAGATGCATTAATACAGTAATGCGCTTGGTATGGATATTCAGTAAGCCGGAAAGCGATCGCCGGTTGAATTCAGATTCCCTATTAACATTAACAAGCATTGCAAATGTCTGAAGTGCAGCGCAAGTGTCAGCGGTGGGCGGCTAGCTTTAATAATAGTAATATATCCTCACGCCTTCCCACAAGGGTCCCCGAAGGGGTAGGCAGAGGTGTATAGGTAATACCCACACACCCACTTTCTAGTCTTCAGATTTGTGCCAACTTCTTGTTTCATTTGGTTTGCTGCTGTAATTTTCTTGTCTATGGTCCTAATGGCATGGTATATTTAACCACAAGACTCTTTTAAAAGGTTAACATAATTACAATGTAATAATTAACATTCATTATTCAAACATAAACATTATTCCGGCGATATTTTTTTTTAAAACAAGTTTTCGGAAACAATTTTCATCCGTTTTCATCTTTAATTCTCTTTAATTTAAATAAATTTAAATACAACAACATATCGTTTTCTTTTCGCGTTGTATATAATTTTCGTTAACCTTGTGTTGAATGTATGTATGTCCAGTGTTCCCGATATCCTCTGCGTTGAATAAAGACTTTTTGCATTGATATGATTTCCTCGTCAGCCGCTGTCATTGGCACCCCACTCGCTCAGTGTATATTGTAGCGACAAGCGGGGCGTGTAGCGAATATAACTTAATTATATACTAGTAGACTCAATGTCCAGCGTTGTAAGAACCATCATGTTTGGCTAGTTCGTTTGTCGGCACGTGTGTCGGGTACGAACTGGCTAATCTAATCCGAGGCTAGATTAGCTTTGTTGCATTTTACTGTACTCTGAAATTGTGTATAATAATTAATATAATTTTGCTTTGTCTCGGTGCGATAGTGTGGACGTGCCATTGAAGTATGTTAGTGATTAAAAGGTCTGCTATTATTTAATTTAGTAGAGTACATGTATTTATATCATACATTTTATTAATTGTAATAATAGGTTATAGTGAATTATTATTGTGAAAGATTAGATAACATGAGTATTTAGGTTGGTTCAGTATTATATTTGGACTATGTTTTAGTAAGCATTTCATTATTTTATGATACAAGCAAAATTATATCCGAGTGTTTTTAAAATCTGATTATCTGTACAAATAAATAAAAATAGAGCCGCGGTGGCCGAGTGGTTCGAGCAGTTGCCTGCGACGCAAAGGTCGCAAGTTCGAATCCCGACTGTACCAATGAGTTTTTCTAAACTTAGTACAGTGATTAGTCACACCACGAGCTTTACGGTGAAGGAAAACATCGAGAGGAAACCTGCATACGTCTGAGAAGAAATTCAAAGGCGTATGTATAGTCGTGCTTGAGTAACGGCGATGGACTCGCCATCTGTCACGTTGGCACCTAATATACCTCTGGCGGAAAGTGGGTGTGTGGGTATTACCTATACACCTCTGCCTACCCCTTCGGGGACCCTTGTGGGAAGGCGTGAGGATATATTATATTATATTATTATAATAAATAAAATTGGAGTGTCTGTTTGTAATATTGAAACCACTTTTACTAAATGCATATGCGTACTATGTATAATGCATACATACATCATGATATATGATACACGATACATACTCGTATACCAAAATAACATTTATTAAAACTTTTGTTAGTTATGGCTAATCACTGAAACGGCTGGATCGATTTTGACGGACTTCCCTGGCAGGTAGCTAATGTAAAAAGGAGCAACATTGGGCTACATTTATTTTAGCAACGGAACAATCTGACACTGAAGTCGCGGGCACAGCTAGTAATATTTAGTGCTTGTCCAAATATACATTGTTTTATAAACATATCACCACAACAACGACACACGCATAGACACAGTAACGGCTTTTAAAATTCTTACAGAGAAACACAATTGTTTCAATACAATTCATTTAATAGAAGATAGACACAAATTGTCTTATATATGTATAACACTAGCTGTTCTGCCCAGCTTCGCCCGGGGAAAAAAAATTAACTTTCTGAACGCGATCGCAGCGCCACCTATCGGGTCCAATTGTGAGCAAAATCTATCCTATCTTTTAATTTGGATCAAAATGCACATGGTGTGCATTTTTTTTTTAAATCGGTCTAGTAGTTTAGGAGCCCATCGCGGACAAACAACGTGACACGAAATTTATATACATTAAGATTTTGCATTTGTATTGCTTTGATTTTCTTATCATGGCAACATCCACAAAGGCTCGTCAATTCTCTCTAGATTCATCCACATTTACCACTTCATACATTTTCGGTTTCGAGTACTCTTGACTTTCTCATCCGAGAATGTCCGTTCGATTGGATTAAGGTGGAACGTGGAAGGAAGATCTTGCATCATCTTCCAGTCACTTCGTGTATCTTTCCTTTTCCTTTTTCCACAAGGGTCCCGAAGGGGTTGATAGAGATATGTAGTAACACACCTTCTTTTTGCCGGAGATATATTTAGGTGCCGACGTCAGAGATGGCCAGTCCATTTACGTTTCTCAAGCCCAAATAATGGTAAAGCACGTAGTGTAATTAAGGGACACTTAAAGACGGGAACGTCAAGAGTACTCGAAACTAGCGAACATGTATGAAGAGACTGATGAATGTGGACGAAGCGGAAGATGTGTGTAAGTCTAGAGACAACTGGGGCTCTATTCTCTCGGCCTATGCCGTTAGCGACGTAACGATATGTATGTAATTAATCGCTCTACATAGCTTCAGAAAAGTTACGACTATACGAAGCGTCACGGCTCTCTTCTCTTCCCTTACCCATTCTATGCATCCAGTTTTAGTCATATAAAGACTGGCGAAAAGTGGGTGTGTGGGTATTACTTATACACCCCTGCCTCCCCCTTCGGGGACCCTTGTGGGAAGGCGTGAGGATATATTATATTATTATTATATATAAAGACAAATCTAATCACAATTATATAACATAAGCCACACATCGTAGATGGTAAACACAATTAAATTACAGCTATAGACGTACAACAGACCGTATCAATTATCTAGGCTACCATTAAGCTGAATTATGAGCAGTTAGGTAGATAATTGCAGCTCCGGATTAAGTTACTTAATGTGCTTGGAGTATTTACTTGTAACATAATATTGTTGAATATCTAACCATATGTATATGTATATGTGTACTCTAGTCGTGTATACGATGGAATTTTCTATAAAAATTAAAATATTATGGAAGAGGAAATGGTTAATAGACTCGAGACCATCTCGGAAAACGCCGCTAAACACCGTGGTGGCCAAGTAGTTTGAATAGTTGCCCGCGAAGATTGCAAGTATGATATATATATATATATATATATGTATATTTAATGTGGAATAATTGTTATCGTTATTATTGTAATAGGTATGTTTATGCCGTTTTAATTATGAAAATAAATGAATGAAACCCGACGAATCTCCCAGCCCAAAGCTATTATTTGAACTTAAGCTATACAGAGGTATTTCACACCCCGAACTTTACGGCGAACGAAAAAATTGCGAGGAAACCTGTTTAAGTTTGGGAATAAAATCAAAGACGTTTACATCGACCTTCCGCCAAAGATATATTTTAGCTACCAACGTGTGGCAGACGGCGACCGTCATTACTCAAGCACGACTATGCATTTCTTGTTTTTTGAATTCCCTTTCAAATGTATGCAGGTTTCCTCTCGGTGGTTTCCTTAACTGTAAAGCTCATGGTTTCATTAATCACTGTACTTAAGTTCAGAAATATTCCATGGGACAGTCGGGAATCGAACTTGCATCTTTGTGTTGCAGGCAATCACTCGAACAACTCGGCCACAATAGCTCTATAATTTGTATATTCTTTGCAATATCTTAATATCATAACTTTAGAAATGTCTTATTAAATAAATTAAATGTCATAGAAAGTCCCTATAGGTAGAGAATGTACATGAATGACGTGGGTACAGTTAAAGCAGTTTTATTTATTATTAGAGATTGGAAACTGGAGCCGGAAGCCCCGACGGAAATTGAATCCTCGGAGAGATCGTTTCCTACCCCCTATCGGATTTGAAGACGTTTCACTTTAATAGATTATGTATGAAGATTTACTGTACACTGGCCGTGGAGACTGACTTTACTTTGGTCTCCATTTTAGTTCGGCTGTATACATGTTTTCGGTAAAATCGAACTGTAACTACGATTTCTGAACTTAAGTACAGTGATTAGTCACACCACGAGCTTTACGATGAAGGAAAACATCGAGAGGAAACCTGCGTAAGTCTGAGAAGCAATTCAAAGGCGTATGCATAGTCGTGCTTGAGTAACGGCGATGGACTCGCCATCTGTCACTTTGGCACCTTAATGTGTCTCTGGCACAAAGAGTGCGCTCCTCTGCCTACTCCTTCGGGGACTAAGGCGGTCTTGCTATATATGTTAGTATATTCGTGCTTGAGAAATGCCGATTGACTGGCTTTCCGTCACGTTTTCACCTAAGTATTTCGTGGCAAAATAGTATAGTATAGTAAATAGACAAAAAAGTGTAACCTTACACTTGTTCTGGGATGCTTGTGGGAGTCAAGAAGAATCTGAATTGAGCCGTAAAAAAAACATAAATTATTATTTATCTGACATTCGTAGGAGTCTAGTGGAATGTCTAAGTATTCCGCCATTTTAATTAAAACGTGCCCATTGTAAATCACCGAAAAGCTTGCAAGGAACAAAAATGATCGTTCCCTCCGAGTGTGTTATCAATTTGTTGTAATGGCCCAATTTGGATTCAGCAGGGACTGGCCCTGATAATAAAATTCATCATGGAACGCTTCCCAGGGCAAAAATTAATATTCCAATGATGTAACTCAAAGCACTGGTAGGGCGTGCTACAAGTCATAAGCTGAAGAATTTAGTCTATACTAATAAAGAGCTCTTGACTGCCAAACTTGAGTTCAATATCCGCTAGGATCACATTGTTGTGTGATGAACACGAGTATTGAGTCTATTATTTACTAGTTAGTCGAGTTCGAAAAAGTAGCGATAGAAATTCTCCTGCTAGAATCGGTTCAGCTGTTTGGCCGTGAAAGAACCGCAAACATCCAAACATCCATACTTACAAACTTTCACATATATAATATTAGTAAGATTATTTTGTCAGTACCTAGCTTGCATTATTAATATTAGCCCTTTGTATATTTAATATAATTATATAGGTACATATATCGTAGTCGTATCACAAGTCAAGTGTTGTGGTAATCGTACCACAGTACAAGCTTTACTTAATCAGGGACTGTGTCAATTAGTGTGAGATGGTAAATATGGTCATACATAGTCATAAATAGTCGGTACCCCGGGTGTGCTATTAACTACGCTAAAAGAAGAAATACACTTTGATCTATTAGTTCAGTGGTCTGGGGCACATCGGTTGGAGACCACTTCGTTACGATCACTAAAACAATGAATAAAATAGATCACACACTATCCGCTAGCAGAAAATAAAATCACAAAACACGTCAATTTTACTGGTATAAAATGTGTATTATAAACAAAAGAACTTCGATTCTTTATAATATTAAAAATATTTAATAAATATTGAATAATTTAACGTATAACAATAATTAAGAAGAGATCACATGGTCTACAGGTCACAGATTTTTATTATTACGAAAAAACTTTGTTAATTTTATGAATCAGTTAAAACCAGAGTCCAAGCAATAGTTCAAAAATCGCCGTCGCTTATGCCTTGTATGTTATCGCACGAATTGGAAAGATGAATAACTGCAAATTAAAATTGTTTAATGAACGTACTTTATTAATTCCTAAGATTTGTTTTCGGTTAATTAAGACGGCTTGTTCATTACGTGTAACTACGATCGAAATTGAGCGACCAACATTTTCATAAATTATACGTAATAATAAGGCCGACACGATCACAAATTTTGCAAGTTCCAATCCCGACTGTACTAATAAGTTTTTCTGAACTTAATTACAGTGATTAGTCACACCACGAGCTTTACTGTGAAGGAAAACATCGAGAGGAAACCTGCATACGTCTGAGAAGAAATTCAAAGGCGTATGTATAGTCGTGCTTGAGTAACGGCGGTGGACTCGCCATCTGCCACGTTGGCACATAAAATATATCGCTGCTGGAAATAGAGTGCGTGGGTACTACCTATACGCCTATTCATATCCCTTCGGGGACCCTTGTGGGGAGGTCTTTTGAAGTAAACTCCACATATAAAATATTGTAAGTTGTTTTTACCTATATTCAATGAACGAATGAACTGATGAATGATGATTGATGAAATTATGAAATGAAATGAACAAAACTTGTTTCGCATATGTTTGTGCTTACGCGTCCTGTAAATTTCTTGAGCCAGTTTAATTATTGTTACAGCGAGGAACATTAGAACTCTAATGTGCTTTTTTCAAATGGAATATCTCACATTCCACATTAACATAACGTGGATATGTCTGTGGAAGTAAAAAAAATATACAACTTTTTCTTCTAATCTTTTACATATATGTGATCTGGCACCTGGAGAATATCCGTTGTGAACAACTACGGATGTAAAAATAATAAATACGATCGCAGAGACGGACTTTTGTGTCATAGCACGTAAATCACAAGCTCGAGCGACTTATTCAGATTCATCCTGTGGCGTTAGTTATCGTTATATTATGCAGTCGGCTAGACTGGTGCGTGAAAGAGACAACTATAGTAATACTATTATGGCAGAAAAAGACCACGCTCCGACTATCTAGATCGAATTCAGAACTTAAGAATAGGAACGTCAAGAGTACTCGCAACTGGCGAGTATGTATGCCGATACTAATAATTAATGTAGGTAAAGCGAAAGAGGTTTGTTCCGGTACTCCTTCTGCCTACCCCGTGTTGGCAGGTGTTATGATCAGAAGTGTTCTCTTAAGCGGAAGATGAGTTGAGAAAGAAATTGATTTCTCTCTGTACATCAAATAATTTAAATTCCTTCATAAATATCATCACGCCGATTCCATCACGGAGTAGACAGGAAGAGAAGAGTTCTCTCTAGATTTACAGACTCTTCTCTTTCGCTTCATACCTATCAAACTGTATCCGTGATTGGCTAAAAAAATATATTATAATAGATTGGCTAAAGTGTGTAATTTTCATATCTATCCCAACACTTGCAAAAGCGATCATTTTAAAAAGTATTCCAGACTTTTAAATTTCGAAGAACGTGAACTGCTAGTCGGGAGGAATTATAGATCCTGTAGTACTAGAGGTGTGCGAACGTCTAAAAATGCAGGTACCGCCATCAGTAGTCCGCTAACAGTAGTTAAATCATGCGCGGTCGTTATTTATGGTCGCACGTATCTGCCTGGGTAAGCTTACTTTACTACTAACTTGCTTACACTACTAACCTTCTGTCTACGAATTCATTGCCTCTTAAGCTGAATTGCAGATGAAATAGACAAATACTGTAACACAACACAGAAATACATTGATAAATAATTTATGGTCATCAGCGTATTATCAAAATCACGTAAAAAAAAATATTCCACGACCGACAGGGAATTAAATACTAGCTGTCCCGCCCAGCTTCGCCCGGGTGAAAAAGTAAAATTTCCTGAAACACGATCGCAGCGCCACCTATCGGGTCCAAGAGGTTAAAGAGGAATAATTCCCTGATACATGATATTTTCGTAACATAAACTGTTTACGCAGCGTACGCAACGGAAGCTCTCAAAAAGGATTATTTTTTCCCGTTCGAGCAACATTATTCATTTATGCTTCGCTCCTATTGGTCATAGCGTGATGTTATATAAAGCCTTCCTAGAGAAATGGACTATCCAACACAAAAATAATTTTTCAATTCCAACCAGTAGTTCCAGAGATAAGCGCGTTCAAACAAACAAACAAACAAACAAACTCTTCAGCTTTATAATATCAGTATAGATAAAACTAAAGTTACCACCGTTTATAAGAAAAAAACCTGTCAGGAGAAGAAACAGAACAAATTCCCCGGTTTCTTTTTTTTTTAAATTTGTTCCCTTTCAGGTAGGGGTAGAAAGAGAGTAAATTTACTTATAAATACTTTGCAAGGTACAATTACATCATGCCGAGACCCTCGGGGGGTAAGAAGAGAGAGTAGACGGTATATTTTGGTCGGTTTAGAGTACTTTTGACGTCCTCATCCCGGTTCGTTCGATTTGATCTAAGTAGGTAGGTTACTACCCTAGGTACTTTGTTATCAATAATAGGTTAATATAAAAATATATCCTCACGCCTTCCCACAAGGGTCCCCGAAGGGGTACGCAGAGGTGTATAGGTAATACCCACACAGCCACTTTCCGCCAAAGGTGTATTAAGTGCCAACGTGACAGATGGCGAGTCCATCGCCGTTACTCCAGCACGACTATACATACGCCTTTGAATTTCTTCTCAGACGTATGCAGGTTTCCTCTCGTTGTTTTCCTTCACCGTTCAGCTCGTGGTGTGACTAATCACTGTACTTAAGTTCAGAAAAACTCATTGGTACAGTCGGGATTCGAACTTGCGACCTTTGCGTCGCAGGCAACTGCTCGAACCACTCAGCCACCACGGCTCTAATAGGATGTATAGTATACAAAGAATCATAATGAGTCTTTCATAAGTATGCCGTACTAGTCGTATAAAACTCATTTTCGAATACACATAAAATATCCGTGTACGGTAAAAATATCCATTAAAACTGTAAACTGGCCACAAAGCCCCTTCGAGACCCTTTTAAAGCTATCAACAACCTTTTACTACCCTTTGACCACCTGAGCTCATGTCACTTGGATTTATTGCGAATAAGTGGACTGGCCCAAACCTTTCCCATTATGCGCTCAATTGACAACTTAGGGAATTTAAATTAGTTTTAGGGTACTTACTAGCTATAATTGCTTTTATTTTCTGTACACAGTATTATGCAGGAGCCTTTATGTCATATTGCAATCACTATTCAACAAGTCTTAAATGATCTCCTAGATCTGCATGTGTATGTATTTATATATAATATATCCTCACGCCTTCCCACAAGGGTCCCCGAAGGGGTAGGCAGAGGTGTGTAGGTAATAAATACCCACTTTCCGCCAGAGGTATATTTGGTGCCAACGTGACAGATGGCGAGTCCATCGCAGTTACTCAAGCACGACTATACATACGCCTTTGAATTTCTTCTCAGACGTATTCAGGTTTCCTCTCGATGTTTTCCTTCACCGTAAAGCTCGTGGTGTGACTAATCACTGTACTTAAGTTCAGAAAAACTCATTGGTACAGTCGGGATTCGAACTTGCGATCTTTGTGTCGCAGGCAACTGCTCGAACCACTCGGCCACCACGGCTTTATATATTGTTAGTAAAAAAAATAAACTGTAATCTCGTTATAAACTACTAAACTAAAACATACTAATACTTACATTGAAAATAATTACTAACACCACTACCTTGTAAACTTAGATTCTGTAAGAAATATATATTATTTTTTATTTATTTATCTAATATTTATGCACAATTCAAGTACAATGGTGGACTTAATGCTAAACCATTTTCTACCAGTCAACCACCCTTGACAGGAGAAACATTTA
>JACCPG010004645.1:0-23898 GCA_016069955.1 Drepana arcuata | reverse complement strand
ATACCTAATATACCCCTTCGGGGACCCTTGTGGGAAGGCGTGAGGATAAATATATATATATTACTATTTCATCGAAAGCATATCAATATAGCACATTTTCTTTCATCGTGAAGTGATTTTTTTTTTAAAGCGCGATAAGGTTCATTTAAAGTATATGAGTAATAATTTCACATTTATGAATAGGCAAAACAATTGACTTCGTATGGCAAGAACAGATTATTGTTATCCTTAATTATAAGGACCGGGTTTTTTTAATAACACTTAATATATTGCGCTCTCAGAAATTAGGAAGCTTAATGACCAATAGACAATATGTTTACGTATAACAAACCACACGGGAGACATGTAAAAAGTATGTATTTTAAATGGTAGAAATTTAAGTTTGACCTGTCCGTAGACAATAGTAATGGCGCTGATAACAAATTCACAAAGGGGTTGTGTTTCTTGGAATTCTTGTTGCGATCGATGTCACCGAAGTATATTATGTGTTGTTGAATGTCATTTTTTTAATATCCAGTTAATAAGTAAGAAGGAATGTTTAAGTACCTGGTGTGTCAGCAGTCAACGATCACTTATTGTTCTAGGCGCAAGCGGAACAATGCGAATGACCGATGGATGGCGTTACTGTGCCACCATGTAATAGATTTTTAGATTTTGTACGACAGCGAGTTGTGGGTCTATCAGAGGAAGCATGTAGTAAGCGATGCGTTCCCTTCGAAAAATATGCGGCGTAACAATAATAGATCGAATCCGCAATGAAAAGATTCGCAAACATACCTACTGCCGTGAACGAGGGTGTGTTTGTAAGGATAAATAAAGGCATGTTACGTTGGTTTGGACATATAGAAAGAGGAGGAAGACCACGTTCCAACCACCTAGACCAAATCGATCGTACATTCAAAGGTGGGAACGTCAAAAATATGAAAGCGGCGAGAATGTATGAAAAGATTGATATATGAAGCGGAAGAGGTCTGTAAATCGAGAGAGAACTGGCGTTCTACCCCCTCTGTCAACTCAGTGAGGGAATCGGCGTGGTGTATGTATAATGTATAAAATATGTACATATATATTTTCGGCTACATCTATGCTTTATCATAGATTTCTATCAGTATTCATAATACTTCACTGATACGTACCGCTTTATCGCTGTGGCATCCCTCGACAGTGTTAAATATAGGGCCCATTGTTACCAACTGTGCAAACATTGCAACACTGCTATGTCCGTTGGAGTCAAAATAATCTATTGTTTCAGTCGTGTAGACTCAACACATCATGTCTATTGCACCTGGCGAGTAGACATTACGTGTTTAAAAAAATATTATTTCTTATTAATAAGTGTAATTGGTACAAAGTATTTTAGTTCGAACTGTTGGAACACAGTTTTTATTATATCTCAAATACACTTATTAACCATCTGTGAATATCATCTCAAACGTGCAGCTTTAGTAAGTAAAGCGATGTTTTTCCTTCGCCGTAAAGTCCGCAATGTGATAAATCACTGTGTTTAATTCAGTAAAAACCTATTAAGCATATTAGTTAAGAAATGACAAATTGATAACGACTTTAACAACATCTTTGTGTAAGAATTTAAGCCACTAGGAAACCGGAAAACGCGTGAAACGCATTCAAAAATTGTATTACCATTTCAATATGCTTTTTGTGCCCCTATTTGCATTAATATATGATGATGTTTAATGGATAAAACCACCTGGTGATGCGAGAAAAATTGCATCTTACTGACATCTTGTCAGCAGTCATTTGTTCCCGTGCCCCGGATAGCTCACATTTAAATAAAGCCTAGATTTAGCATAGGCCGCATTATGCACGACGGGCACTTTTTCATACAGTTCGTCGAAAAAACGCTAAAAGCTATTTGTCAAACTTCAAATTCAACTTTTTAGGCTGACAACATTATTAAAATTAACGGAAACTTATTCACACTGAAACGTTAGGTGTGCATTCGTACAGCTTGTCATCCTCCAGTGATTATGCGCTTGAGTCCGGCAGATGTATTTTGTTAGTGTTTTCTTGGTGAGTGTACAGCGAGTAATCACATGATAATGTCAGAGATGTGAAGATTTCTCAATATATACTCAATTGTCAGCGACTTGTGTGCTTGGAACGTTATGCGGATGACAACGTTCACATTATCTCTGTCCTTTATTGCTGTTGCTATCCAATATTTTGTTCGAGAGATAACATACGTGTCTGGGACGTGAATATTTTTGAGTGTTTTTTTTTATTTTGACTGTTTTTGGAATTATAAGATTTAAGTAGTTCATTATAAAGACAAATATTGACTCCCATGGAGATAATTAGCTAAAATATACTTAAATATGTTTTTATTGAAAGGTGAATGATAATTTGTGACTCTCAACTTTGAGAACTCATAACATAATTGGATAATTTAGATATGTTGTTATTAAAAGCTTAATATTAAAAAAAATACATAACATTAAATAAATGTATGCATTAGTTCGCCATCACAAAATACAAAAATGGCAATACTTTTTGGTTGACGCGTGTTTGGCGCCATTTGCCGCGAGAAGTAATGTGACCTCGCACTGGCGCCCTGCCGATATACTAAATCACAAATAAAAAAGTTTATTTCGCATACGAGTTGCGACCAAGGAGTCGTAACCAGATGTAGTTGGCTTTATCCATCTGGTCCGGTACAATTAAGATTTTAGTATCGGTGGAGCTTTGTACTTGAGTAATAAATGTTCGTTGGAAAAAAGACAGGCCTCTTGTCTTTGTGATTGTTTTGTGTAAATATTTTTTTTTAAGTTCGCCTATTTACTTTATTACCAGTGGTTTCAAACAAGGTGCCCGTCTGTTGACTAACGACAAGTTCTTCAGGCTTGGACAATTCGACTTTATTATAGTCATATCGGATGAAGTTTTAAATAACAACGACTGTTCCTTAGCGTCCTTAGTCACGAAAAGTTCGTCCTTTATAAATTAAAAAGAAAAAAATAACTTTAATTATACAAAAAGGAGTAAAACAGATAATGCCAATAACTTAATATATAAATACCAACATCATTGAGATAATTTTGTTGCTGTTAAAATGTCAACAATTTTATTTAGGTTATCTAATGATAATACGATCTTCCCATAAAAAGTGTCTGCGAACGACCGCGAAAATATTTCCAGCCAATAACAACAATTCGATAACCAGCAAATTCCTCTCCCGGATTTGCTTAGAAACAAGTTAGCGGCGCTTAGAATCTAAATTAATCGACGATTTATCTCCAAGTAATGGTGTTATTTCGTGTGGACTCGTTAGTGAAATGCAAATGTGTGCGGGCGTGGAGGAATGTGGTGACGCTAAGCTACTACGTGTAAACAACAAGACAAACAGAAACACGGGCATACTTAGTTTCTGTATGAGCCATCGATACCAAGAATGACCGGAAGATGCTGTTTATGTACAGCAATCACATCCTTTCTAAAAACAAAAATATTCAGTAGACAACTGAAAAATTTTTTATTGTTACCTACTTTCACCTGATAATTATTGCATGCTCAATACCTTTCCACCGCCTATAGACCGCCGACGTCACATAAGTTATATAAGAATATGACGAGCAAATTAGTAGTTGCTCGCTTTGTTGAATTTTTTATGTCGAATTTTAATAACAAAAATACACGTAATAATTAGCAGCCTTCGTACCAAGGTTTATAATTAAATTTGCAAATAGCTAAACGAAAATTCGGAAAATTTAACTGCATACCAATATAAATCACTTGTTATTAATACATCCTTGTAAATAAGCATTTAAAAAAACTATTCTCCAACGACATTCATGGTCAAACAAATAAATGAAAAAGAAGGATACGTTAGGAATCGATATGATATCACTACCGGAAGCGCAAGCGTTAGTCAAAATATAAATAAAATGTGACGTTCTTACAAGGCTATGACGACTATGCGCTATTCAGCTTTATTGCCGCAAATTATACCTTCTTATTACTACTACAGCAGTGGAATCAATTCTAATACTTCGTTGGCAACATTTTTAATGATTCGAATTTAGAACGGTCTGTCTAATTAAATATTCTTTTAAAATCCAATATAAATTATTACATTTTAAACGTAAGTAGTATCTACTTATAATATTAAAATTTTATTATCGTTGAGGATTATTTGACAAAAAAAATTGAAATCCTTGATGTTCTAGCAATAAGATAAGTTTTATAAGCATGAAGATGCGCTTGCGGCGCCTTGCCCCTCCCAGTAATATCTAAACGTAACCACATGCATATTAATATATGGTTTGACGTAACGAACGATATACCAATCCTTGGGCTGCCGCTAACTCGCCAATTGCAATGGGTAATTACTTACAACTTTTTGTTTATACAAAACAAAAACGTTTTATTTCGTTTGTTTCGCACTTTCGTTTCTTTTAATTGCCCACCATCAGTTGCATAAGAGAATTGCAGGCCAGTAAAACGAAACAATAGAACCTTTAAGTGTTTGTATTTTAATAGTAAAACTTTCTTGTATTTTAAACTTATCGTAAACTTAGGTGCGTACATAGTACGCTTTAAAAATAAAGAAACGTTCGGAAACGAATAAATTTACACATATTTTTATTCGATATGCATTAAAAATTAAGAAACGTTCAGAAATGAATAAATTTAAACATATTTTTATTCGATATGCATTCAAAGTAATCATCAACGCGACGTTTGAATATTCAATTAATGCCAATGGACAGATGGCGCCAAGATTAGTTTTGTACTCTCGCACGTTATTTGAGATTACGAATTACTCAACTACTTATTAATATGTATCTCCGCCCACACAGTGCATATCAAAAGTTACGATAACGTTTAGAAATTTCCATAACCCAATCGATGCTCGTAACTAAATTAATATATGTTAATTTATATATAAAATTATAAGGGATAAGCGTTCCTATTTTTTATTCAAAATTTACCGTTACAATCTTTCTAAAAAAAATGTTCTGAACTTTTATTTTAATTTTTAGGTTAAAAATGTTTTTCTGCATCCGTGAGGGAAGCACGCCGAGGACGAGTTTTTGTTTTTGTCTCTGACCACCCGATAGCATCCTCCTTTTGTCTCCTTCGAAGAATTTAGGCTTCACAACGTCCTCACAACGTCACCCCTTTAATATTCATAGATGTAAAAAAGTGTATTGAAATGACAAACACTGAATTGGTTTCTTCGACAAAACGAATGAATTAACACGAAAAAGTGTGAATCGTCTCATTAATGAAAATAACAAGTCTTGTACGTATTTACAAGAGTATTTTCAAAATTAACTAGTATCCATGATCAGATACGTCTCCGGCGAAAAGTGTATTTTTTGTTATTATGTGAATATAAGAAAAAACTCATTCCATAACACAAAGAATGCAACACATTCTCACAAAAGTTTCCAACATCTGTGTTCATATGTTGACCTTCGCTTTTATAGTGGAAGTTGTTTGCTATCGACCCCATCTGGGTGCCTCATGCACAGACAGACTTGGCAATTGTTCTACAATGCTCTTACAGTGGCATTGTTGATACATCTGGTTGCTTCTGGGTAGGTAATGTTGGAGTTTACTTTTTCGGTATCATAACAATAAAAAGTTGTAATTAATATGGCGTGAAATTTAAATGAGAACGTTTCGAGGTGTAATATTTTTTTTGGTTATGAAATCCGCGTGTCTTTTCTTTTATGGCTAGCATTTCGTCGCATATTTGAACTTTTTTCTGGCACGTGATATTTTCGCGGGGTTTCGTTTTGTTGCGAGCACGATTTTACGAGTGGCAATATTTTGAAACACATTGTTCACGTGCCTGGCAACACGTGTGCTCTCCGGATGCATGGCGTGTTTGTGCAACAGGTCGTTAAGTAGATAAGCCAAGTTGCACATTTGACCGTTGTAATTGGTTACAGAACTTAGGTAAATTCATTACCTTCAAGGCCAATCTAGCGAACCAAAAATGAGAGTTATACAATAATATGTCTTATTCATGTACGGGATAGCAATCTATGTGAGCACGACTGATAATAGAAACTCCATATTAATGAATAAAATTATTAAAAACTAAATATTAATACAATTTAAGTGAATCTGAAAAAAACTTACAACAATTAATACATAAAATTAATGTAGAAAATCGAATACTTATTACCTCTATAGTCAAACACAGCATACACAGGGATGGAGGTCACATTCAATATTATGGAAAACGACTTGATTTATTTACTGAATATATATTGAACCCGGATTCAACAATTGTGTACAAGCCGAGAACGAACCCACGCACATGGGTAAGCTCTGCGACAGAGACAACTAGAAACTTGATAGTTGGCAATTAATAAATGTATGTATCTTATACTCTCTCCTGCCCAGTTTCATTTGGATGGGTTTGTAGCGCCACCTATCAGGGTCTAATTTGACAATTTAAGCAATCAACCGATATTTATTCGTCGTGCCTATCTGGAGTTTTAATGAAACTTATGAACGGCGATTGATTTATATATATACCAGCTGTCCCGCCCTTGTGAAACACGATTGACGAACACACCCACGGCAGCGCCACCTATCGAGTCCAATTCTGAATCTAAACCATTCTGAACCGCAAAAAAATCATCAAAAACGGTCCAGCCGTTTAGCTCAACGACTAACACAAGGACAAGAAATATACATAATAATAAATATGTACATATATATGAGATCAAGATCAAGATACTTATTTACAGCAAATTTGCGTAAATTTTCACATATCTAAAGAAGTAAATACAAATATGTATGGACAAATAATGACAAGTGACATTTGAATGTAAATATAACACTAGACCTTAAGCAAAACGTGTCAGAAGAGATGTTTTTTGTCATGGCCAAGTCGTGATTACGCCATCGGGAATCCCGCGCATTTGGGTACAATCCCAAACATATACTGTCACATATTTCTCGCTTTGGTACTTACACTAAATAGTTCCAACTAGATATAATGTATGACTTTAGATACCAAATTTCGAAGATTGCAAGTTCGAGCAGAGATTAGTCACACCACGAGCTTTACGGTGAAGGAAAATATCGAGAAGAAACCTGCATACGTTTGAGAAGGCATTCAAATACGCATGTATAGTCGTGATTGAGTAACGGCGTTGATCTTGCGATCAGTCACGTCGACACCTAAAATCTGTAGCGAAAAGTGTGTGTAAGGATACTACACACCTTTGCCTACCCCTTTGGGGTCCCTCGTGGAATGGCGTAAAGATATAGATCTTTAGATACATACATTGCACGAAGAGAGAAACGCGTTAAAAACTCGATATAAAAATAAAGGTTATTGATGGTGATGAAGTTGGTTTAGTCTGATACTACTTAACTACTACTAACTTAATCTAAAACAAGAAAATTTACCTCTAAGCACTCCTGACATGATAATAAGATTCTGCACGTATATAAGTCTAGAGACTATCGCTCTTCACTACCTTCTTCTCACAAATGGCGTTATATGTACCAAACATTGAAACATAATATAGAAAACTGACTGCTGATGTTTATCTAAGTATAATTCAATAAACGCGTATATGACCAATACACAGAGAAGCGCTCAAATATAATCACATATTGCGCGACCGTTAATTTAGCGCAGAAGGCCCCTGTCCCATGTGCGTATCGCTTATCCCATTCTATACGCAGCCTTATCTAATGCTTTGTACTAAAACGTAATGATGGGTGCACACGTATTTACACGTTCATATTAACATAAATAAAATATTTTACTGTCGTTTGCAACGAAATAATTAAGGTACAAGTTGTTCCAAATGTTACATTATTGTTTAGTACGCTATATCTTATGAACACCAATTTTCTGATGTCTATAATGTGTGATGTGATGTGAAAAAGAACTGGTGCTCTACATTATATGCCTTCCCAGTATATCTTCGTGCCATCCCACTGGGGTCCCCGATTGCCAAAGGTACAATAATACCATCTTTTCGCAGTTTCCCTTAAGGTTCCAACGTGACAGATAGCGAGTCCGACGCTGTTTCTCACGCACGACAATAATGTTACGCAGTTGTATTAAAGCTATATATTATTAAAGCTATTAAAGCTATCTATACTAATATTATAAAGCTGAAGAGTTTGTTTGTTTGTTTGTTTGAACGCGCTAATCTCAGGAGCTACTGGTTGGAATTTAAAAATTATTTTTGTGTTGGATAGTCCATTTCTCTAGGAAGGCTTTAGGTTATATAACATCACGCAATGACCAATAGGAGCGAAGCATAAATGAAAAATGTTGCAAGAACGGGTTGCTTACATCTCAAAATTGGACCAGATAGGTGGCGCTGCGATCGTGTTACGGGTAATTTAACTATTTCACCCAAGCGAAGCTGGGCGGGACAGCTAGTATTTCATACAAATACGATAATTGATCGCAATGAACAAAATCAGATGTATGAAATTTGCCAATAATGAGAAAATAACGTTTTATATAATATATGAAGCCGTGGTGGCCGAGTGGTTCGAGCAGTTGTCTGCGACGCAAAGGTCCCAAGTTCGAATCCCGACTGTACCAATGAGTTTTTCTGAACTTAAGTACAGTGATTAGTCTAGTAAGTCTTAAGTACAGGGATTATATATATAATAATAATAAAATAATAATATATCCTCACGCCTTCCCACAAGGGTCCCCGAAGGGGTAGGCAGAGGTGTATAGGTAATACCCATACACCCACTTTCCGCCAGAGGTATATTAGGTGCCAACGTGACAGATGGCGAGTCTCAGGCACGGCTATACATACGCCTTTGAATTTCTTCTCAGACGTATGCAGGTTTCCTCTCGATGTTTTCCTTCACCGTAAAGCTCGTGGTGTGACTAGTTATATTGTTGTATTTATAGTTGTGTGTATAGTTATATTAGTTTTATTGCAGAGAAAAAAAAGGTATAAAATCAAATTGTACACGAGTAAAATAGCGAGGTGCAGCTAGTACTTTATGCTGATCATAATGGCTGATTCTTAGCTAATTGGTTATATCAGTATATCATGGCTCGTATTAAAAGATTAATTTAACGATTATAACTGTTGGATATAATAAAGTCGTGATAAAAAATGGACCAGCTGTGTTATATGCAAGGGATGTGCTAGTTATATCCGCAAGTGTTTTTGTATTTGCGGATATTTTATGTCGTGTATTATTCAAAGTTGTTAAATGTCAATATATTTTACTTGAGATTATTATTAAGATATTTAACATCATGTTTTCAAATTACCAATGCATGTTTTTCTATTGCTTACGTAATGATTACTTACACTGAAGCCCTTACTACACCCTTTCCAAATTACTTAAAGAAAACTTAAATGCTCGGTTATCATCAAACTAATCGAAATTGGTTCAGCTGTATTGGCGAATAAAGTAAGCCACGAGAGTTCACATCTTTAATAATGGTGGAGATTTTGCGTAAAACGTTCGAAAATTTTATACTTTCGACTTTGAGATATCCGAAACACCAACAGTGCACCGCTTAAAGCGTCAAGACTTTATCAGTATATTATCAAGACTATCTAAGTACGTGGTCAAGAACTGGTTCGTCATCTCGACTCAGCAATACGTTATCATTGATAGCAAATTGGTATCATTTACGATTATATTTTGCTGAATCAAGATGACTGTCAGCTTATGCTTGAATACCTGAAATCCTTTAAATTACTATATGTTAAGCTTTTGTACTACTAGCTGTGACACGGAGTGCTAATCGTGTTAAATTCTTTTAATTTTTTGATTACTGCTCCGCTCCTTCGGGTAGTAGAATTTGATTTAAAGCTTCCTCAATAAAGGCGCTATTAAATGCAGTTCCCGAGATTAGCCATCTTGTAATACTATCACCAGAGATCGAAACTTCATTTGCACTTTGAAAATTATGCGACAAGTTACTATTGGAAGTAACGACCGAGATGCTTCAAATTATTATTTTTAATTCTGACCAATTATCAAAATTTGATTAAACTGAATTTTTATGTGCTCTTAATCATACAAATTATTTCTGTGACGCCGTTTTTCATGTAGACGTTCTTGATAAAGTTAAATACATTAGCATAATCCTTTTGAAAATCTAGTTCCAGAAATATTTAAATTTATTTACATAAGCAACAAAAGGACTTCCCAAAACTATAAACAAAACTGTAACTTACTTAACTTTAATCGTAAATCCTGTTGTTGTATTTCCCTTTACAAACACCAATTAGTTTAAGAGTGCCGAAGCAGTAGTCATTCCTTGTAATCGATAAAGCTACAAATTGTCAGTCCAAACGCAGCTATTATGGGCCACATCTGGTTCATCGCATCTGGTACCCTGACGTCAGGGGTTTGACATGTGGCGACAAACGGCTTTTATTGTCCTACGAGCATTGTGTAGCCTTTTGTTTGTATATGACACATGGCTAACAAAATTTGCATCATTCGCCATAACAGCAGATACATGACTTTTGGTTCGACAAGATACAGTCAAAAGAATATTATTTCGAGATTTTGCTTAAAGATGTGTGTGCATTTTAATTTTGAATCATTTGTGTTATTTCACATCAAACGGGATATCTGACGCAAAATTATTTTTTACCTCGGATGAGTATTTCTTTTTTTATTATTATTATTATTATAGTTTTTCTGTGATAACTGCGTTTAAACTAAAAAACTGCTTCTTTATTATAAGAATATAGAATACAGTAAAATATACAATACAATATAGAATATTATAGTTTAAGTTGATGAATTTTACGTTAATTATATTACTTTAAGAGTTATTAAAGATTTTTTGGGAGTTATATAATCTCATATGGTTAAAGAGTTGAGATTATGGCTTAAAAAACAGCCATTGAAAACTAATGTGACCCCCGTCTCGCAACATGTGAACAAACAAACACATTTTCCAAACTGCCATATGCTACACGTGGTCCTTATACCATTGTGATAAAACTTCATTTCGGTCAGAAGCATGGTGTATGTATGTTTGTATAGCGATTCACTTGTCGGTCCCAGTGGGGTGTTCACCCTCGAAACATGTGCAGTTGAACGTATTTTTTTGCTCCCGCACCCTTTGTTTTGGGTTCAACAGCGATTAATAATTAGTATTGATGGATTTCCTTATACGAGCTTATAAATTATGCCTCCTTTAATATATTTTTTCGAACAGGTGCGTTAGTCGTTGCGTTGCATTTATACGCATTTCAAATACTATTCCAAAACAACCAAGGATCTAAGAAACGAGGAAAGAAACAATTTAGTCAAAGAGACTGATGAATGTGGACAAAGCGACTTACTCTTTAAGTCTCAAGAGAATTTGCGCTCTACTCTCTCTGCCTACCCCGAGCTCGGCGTGATGGTATGTATGTATATTTAAAAATACCAAAAGCCTATGTGGCAGTAAAATTTAAAGCATTTCCCTATTCTTAATACGGAACTTAATTTAATACAAACGGCTTGACGCCACACATGACTTTAAAAGGAGCTTTGGCATATAGAGAACTTTACGACATCCATTTATGGAATCTGATGTTATTATTCGGGCCGGTAGCTCATTAAACCTAAAACTTCCGGTCTGCGGGCGTTAATGGCATATGAAAATTATGCTATCAATCAATGTATGAGGCGTAAAGTGTGATTAAAATTTGAATGAAACAGTTATATTCGCAATGTATTGGAACCTAATCAGTTAACAAGATAATGTTAAATCCTCATAATAATAATAATATATCCTCACGCCTTCCCACAAGGGGTAGGCAGAGGTGTATAGGTAATACCCACACACCCACTTTTTTATATAACAAGATTGGCAAACAAGCATACGGCCCACCTGATGGGAAACGGTTACCGTAGCCTATTTACGCTCACGATACCGAAGTGTCACTTGCACGTATTCTTTATCTTTGTTGAAGACTATAGCGAAATATTCATTGGTTTTGCCTGATTAACTAAAAGGAATAGGTTTGATGAGGGAAGATATTTTTAAGATATGAAAAAGGTATATACTAACATTTTGGAAGCTCTATATGCTTACATCTAATTTCACTTAATTTAAAACAAGATCAATTTGAGTGGTATTTTGCCAAGATATTTATGATCATTATTTCTAAGCTATGTGGCAGACTACTTTTCTTTCTTTTTATTTTAAAATTAGGTAAATTATATTTTTTGTCATCAGGATTCTTAGCTACCATAAATAAAGTTCATAATTTATAACGTTACTAACTCATATTCTAACACTAACCAAATATAGAAAGTCTTGTCAAACTCTCTATAAACCTAATGAATTCAAAATTAATTGCATCATATAAATCGTGAATTAATACTATGCATGTCTTCAAGATAAGAGGCAGTGTTGGGCGGAGCAAGTCTAGGCTCTGATCAGCTATTGGTGGAGTTCTAGCAAATAATTGGTATAGAAATATCACTTAATTATTTTGACAGTTCATCTGGTGAAAGGAAGGGGTAAAATCATCACCTATAGCGTAAAAGACGTTAGTAAGTGTTAAATTTCATTAACATAAGTATCAAGTCAGATTTGCCCTAAATTAAATTGCCCATGAATTTTTTTTTGCACAAAAATAAATTTTGTCAGAACAACAAAATGTATAAAAAGAACATGGTGGCCATATTTCAGTTAAAATTGTCAGATATAAAAAGTACCAAGAAAGTCATTTTGACAGATACTCAAGAATGTTTTTTTCCTATCATATGTTTTTTTTTATTTCCTAGTAGAAAATTTAACATTATATAGGTATTTATATATATATAACTGAATTATAAACAAACCTTTAACAACTGCTTGTGTCGCATCTCCATTTGTGCTCAAACTAGTCATTTTCAGTAATCTTCAAAAACAAATCCAATTAACGTAAAAAATAAAAATTCTCAATTCACTCACGTCAATAAACACAATATATTCATAAAAAAAGTTAACACAATGTTTCAAATGTCATATTACGAACGCGCACGTTCTGAAATGTTTCGCGGATACGTCGGTCGCAGACACATCCCTACTGCTCGGCTCACAGCGCTCAACTGATGGCACGGACCGTAGTATAAAGTTGGCTGCAGTCGACCGAACCGGGGTAAAAAAGCACGGCGCCAGTTCGGTCTCGCCCTTAGAGATGCGCCTCGGTAAAGCCCGTAATTTATGGTCGATGGTGATCTCTTTGGTGTTATGTAGTAAGGAAAAAATGCAAAGATGATAAAGATGGCTCGATGGATATATGCTTCGAGTTGGTGCGTTTATAGATGATAATAATACAAGTGTCGAACGTTGAGTTGTAGACTTAAAATTGAAAAAAATACTGTTCTTGTTTATGTCGAAAATCAAAGATGAATGAATGGTATGAATTCCTCTATACACATATTTTTAAGTCTTCTTCTCCCGATCTCATACCAATAACGGTTGTTCCACTTCTACACCTCCTAGGAGTCAATAGTGTAGGTACCTATAATATTGTCATTCTAGTTTTCACTGTTTTTAAGTGATCAATATATGAATATAATAGTATCGGGCAACAGATTCCAAGACTCTGTTGTCCTCCACACTGATCTCTTTAAGCCAGAATTAAAAACGTTGCAGGATTATATCGAATTTTCTATCGATACAAGTCAGCACTGGTGCGCCAGCCGGTCGCATTCTCTGGCCGGCGGCTCGGCGAGTGTCGTGAGGATCACAACACCGCACTGTGCGCTCGAACATTTGTTCAACTGGCTATTTCCACATGCACATGTGCCATCCGTGACTCACGCACGCATACGCATTACACTTACAATAAATTTACGTAGACGTTATTCGCGCCGTGCACATCGAATGCATTTAGAAGACACTTATCGAAATTCTTATTCGACCATCGATATAATCGTGATGCGTGATGCTTTATTCGCAGCAACCCGTCGCATGCTAAGCGACTCGAGCGCAGAATAAGCTTCGATGATTATCGACACTGTGCCAGATGAAGTTATTATGCAAGTCATTATGTAGTAATGATGATCAGTAAAAGAACTCTACGCATATTACGCTGTATCACTCCGGCAACACTTTGCTGGCTGGCTGGCATTAATAGACACATAGAGATGTGAAATAACGCTGGGCGCCGCTTGCAACTCAAATGTCAGCCGTGTATCAACCAACACGTTTTCGTTTAAGGAAGTAAGGAGGTAATTATTTGCTCTTGTTGTGAGTTCTTAGCGTCGAGCGTTTTGCAGTGCTGCGGCGGCGGCGTCTTCTTTATCATTTCTTAACGCGTCCAGATTTGGCGATGTCGATACAAAATCCTGTTCCGTCGGCTTTTTGCTCCAACATTTCCTCGATTTCGGGGAACGGCGCACAAAACAACCAAGTTTTGCCTCCAGCCGTTTATACAGGTTTTGTCGTGAATTTTTATGGGCTCAAACAGGGGTTACGGCATTAATGTAATTCATAAGTGAATCGAAAATAATTGTCCTGGCATTGCTGGCAAAATCTGGGCCCATCAAACTGCGCTTGGCTTCACTTGACGTCATTTTATCCGAATACTTTCAAAATACGAAGCATTTCTGCGAGTCCTTAATTTTGGTGATTGCCTTTAGTTACCTTTTTCTGTGTAAATATAATCACGATTCCAAAAACCGTGGGCTAATTTACAATACGTGTCATTCCTAAAAATTTGGTGGATATTGTTTATACAACAATTTGAGTAGCGGCTACGGCGTGGAGGTGTGAAAGGATAACTCCCGAACAAATATATTGTCCCTGAGATAGTAAATATGAGGCCAGTGCGACTTGGGGCAGCGTAGGTGTAAGGGTCAGGTAAAGCTTTTGACACCTAGAGCCGACACTGTAAAGAAACGGCGTGAATCTCATCGCGTTTTATTTACCATCAAAACTTTTTTGGCTATTTGAAGAGGTCTGTCAAAAACTCAAAAATGAAGTGAATGAAATGCAACGCATAATGATTCCGCTAAAGTTAATGTTACGTCAAAAAATATGAATGATAAGCTATCAATTAATGAATGCAGGTTCTAAAACTCCACTTCAAGATGATGAAATCCTAGCAGCTCAAAACGTTTTAGCTCAGTAGGATTGTGTTTGTAGGTAAGTATGTGTACTTTCATTCAAATCACAAACGTCGTACAAATTCCTTTGATCCTGCCTAATTAAGAATCGCCTTCACAAAGTTGTAGGTACAGTTGCATAAGGACCAGATGAATTACACGCGTTGTGCGACAAAAGACAAACAAATACTTCCTAAAAAAATCGCTTTCTTTTACTCAGTGTCCGGAATTCAAAATCGAAGAACGAATCCAATGCCGTAAAATCGATATCAAATTGAAATTGTACGTTATCCTTTGTCAAATACAGTACAGTTTCAAATGCTAGGATAATCACAGCTGATGTAGCAGGAGCTCAATGAATTACAACTGTATTAGAGGGAAGTTAAGGTTTAGTTTCGTCTGTGGATGGTTAGTGCGTGGCTGACAGGATAGTAGGCGCCGCGTTTACCGCCGTGGCGCCGGCTGGCCGCCGACACCTCGTGTATTATGAACTAGCCCCGTGACCTGGCGTCGATCAACTGGTATTTGACTCAGCAAATGAACCTTTAGCGGTAACTCATTTCTAAGCAAATTGGAACTTACACGGAAATATACATAAATTCGATATATTATGCTGAGTTTTACCTTTTAAGATATGTTTACCATCTTTTATATATTTTAGGTATGTTGTAAAAAAAGAAATTAAGTATGTCAATTAAAATAGTAACACCCACAGACATAAATGTATGGAACCGATTCACAGACAGGGAGCTTGGCATTTGTCTGGAGTCCACATATTCTACGGATTCGAGAAACAAAAACAAAGTGTTTAGAGCGGGAAGGACATATCCGAAAGCTTAACCGCAGAGTGAAACGTCGATAATTTATGCGAACATCCCTAAGATACAGGAATGCACTGCGAGCTGCCATTGAACATTCAGACTTAGCAGTTTGAATTTAGAATTGGTTTTAGTTTGCAGCTATCCTGAGCTAGCGTTGCGGTCGAAACAGGTGTTCGCGGTCATGGGTGTTTCTAATATTTGCAAATCGAATCAATCCTTCCTCCGTCGTAGCAGAGTTGGTATTTCCCTGTAGTTTAATGCATTTAAGCTATATTGAATATTTGCTGGTTTTCATTGCTCCCAGATGTGCATTCTGGGTACACCAACGCGTACATATCTATGGCAGAGTCTGTAATGGTAACGCGAGCGGTAATTGACATTTGAACTATATACCTACATATGTATAATTTATATGCATATAATAATAATAAATAATATATCCTCACGCCTTCCCACAAGGGTCCCCGAAGGGGTAGACAGAGGTGTATAGGTATTAACCACACACCAACTTTCCGCCAGAGATATATTTTAGGTGCCAACGTGACAGATGGCTAGTCCGTCCCCGTTACTCAAGCACGACTATATAACCGCCTTTGAATTACTTCTCAAGTGTATGCAGGTTTCCTCTTGTTGTTTTCCTTCCCCGTAAAGCTCGTGGTGTAACTAATCACTGTACTTAAGTTCAGAAAAACTCATTTGTACAGTCGGGATTCGAACTCGCGATCTTTGCGGCGCAGGCAACAGCTCAAACCACTCGGCCTCCACGACCACCGGCAATGGTGTGTCTAATATTTGCCACTATAATATGTTCATAAAAACTTATTAGTACAGTTGGGATTCAAACTCGCAATCTTTGGGTCACAGGACTGCTTTAACCACTCGGTCACCACGGCACTATAAAGACTTTACTCCATTATTATTATTTAGAGGTTACGAAAAAATACTTTTATGATACTTGCGTGTTTGCTATTTTTTTAAGTAGCTCATATATTATGTATATCATTATATGTAAAATAGGTAATTTAAACATGTTTTTTTATATGTTTAAATAATAAAATATTATTCATTGCTTTGTTTCTATCGCAACGTCTGGCGTTGGGTCCGTACAGGCGTACAATGTATCAGTATTATCAGCTGCGCGTACGCAAGTAAATATATGTTAACAAAAAGATCCGCCGGTATGATTGTGCATTGTTCTCAAACAAAGCTACCTGTCGTCTCTACACTTGTCTCGTCTCGCTCTTGAGGTGCGCCGGCGCATTTCGCCTGATAGGTTTTTTCATACTTTATTTTACTTAACTGTGAGTTTTGTTACGTTTTAGGAACCATATCTTTTTCTTTTCACCTGCTAGCTCCTAGAACAGAGGTATCAAATATTTCATTCTCAAGCTAGATCAGGGAAGCGTGGTAGAATAGGGCTTCCTTCTAATATGACAAGTGCTTTCGCACTTAACTATTTATGATGATGATGGATGTTTATTACACAATTTCGCCAGAACGGCTGAATGGGATTGGATGAAGTTTGGCGCAGAGATTGATTATTAGCTACATACCCGAAAAAGTCCACCAATAAAATCATCACATTGGCGACACTGCGGTGCGAATCTAATCTTACTAATATTATAAATGTGAAAGTTTGTAAGTTTGGATGATTGCGGTCCTTTCACGGCAAAACGGCTGAACCGATTTGGTTGAAAGTTGAAATCGTAATGGCTTATACCTAGGAATAGGACATAGGGGCTACGTTTTTATTTTTTTAAACTCTAATATTCAAAGTTCTAATATTATAAAGTATGATGCTTTTCACGGCATAGCGGCCGAATCGATTCTAGCAGGAAAATACATAAGCTACTTTTTCGAACTCCACGCGGGCGAAGCCGCGGGCATAAGCTAGTTTCCAATAAAGACTTGCGAACTTTATCATCTCGACTAGAACCTCGCCTCGATCCTTCAAAGGATGAGTAAAGTACGCAATTCCTACAAAAAACCTCCTTAAACATTTGTCAACAGGCTTCGCAGTGGCTCTGTGATTTCGAAAATTTGCATCTCCTAAGTTACCCCCAAGATGGCGTAATTAAGTGCTCCAGTTAACATTGATACTGTTACCCCAAATCCCAGCACCTGATCACTCGCGCACCTGCGTTGAGAATCCTTTCGTTTTTTGTGCCCCCACCTGCAATCCGACTCTGGACTATTGTGCAATGTAGAGCTTAAAACGAACAGACATTCCATATAAGATATTTTCAAACAAATCTATAGGGATCTAATTCGCGGAAGTCTAGAATATCCATCAAACCTGAAAGAAATACATGACGTATATGACGCTCAGGCTGTGGAATGAGCGCCCCGTTGAGGTTTTCCCTTGAGAGTGCAGCATGGAGTTCTTCAAGAAGGGTGTGGAGAGATTCGTGCAGGGTCGGCAACGCGCGAGTGATAGCCATGGTGTTGCAAGCGTCCATGGGCGGCGAGAACCGCTTACCATCAGGCGGACCGCATGCTTGATTGCCACCCAAGTGATAAAAAAAATTATAGTAATTAAAACCATACATCTGAGTAAGAGCTTACGGTCGTATGGTGTTGCATAGAGAACAAGTGTCATGAAAAACATATTTTTTCTTTATTCATATAAAAAATTTAAGTTAAATGTAAAAATTTTATAATAATAAGATTAGTAGAACATATAAAAGTCATTAACGGTTTGTATTTTATTACTCAGACTTTACTGGTCATTAAGCACCAAGGTTAAGGTCAAATAAAGGCAACCTTCCCCTAGACAGGGGAGGAATTTGTAGCGCCATTGCTGGATTCTAACCGGACATTCATGTCCGGTTAGAATACAGCTTGGTTAAGCAACACTGTTAAACCTTACCTGAATTTAATAAAGGAATTAAAGATTTGGTACATATGGTCACACCACGAGCTTTACGGTGAAGGAAAACATCGTGAGGAAACCTGCATACGTCTGAGAAGAAATTCAAAGGCGTATGTATAGTCGTGCTTGAGTAACGGCGATGGACTCGCCATCTGTCACGTTGGCACCTAATATACCTCTGGCGGAAAGTGGGTGTGTGGGTATTACCTATACACCTCTGCCTACCCCTTCGGGGACCCTTGTGGGAAGGCGTGAGGTACATATGGACATATTAGTTATATATTAGTGCAAGGTCCCTTGGGAATCTCGCTGCAATCCAATGTTTGTTTTTTCAATATGTTTTAAGCTATCTGGAACATGGTCTTTCTCTAATATTTCTTGTCAATGTGTCTGATATTCACATTATATACCTATCAACCATTTGCTACGTGTCTTTCCTTATCTTTACAATTACGCTTTCGTTTATAATAATATAATAATAATTATAATAAATCATTTTATTTCGGGCACCATTTCAAAGCAGAATCTATCAAAATACATAATGATGCATTTGTTTTTTTAAACTTGCCAATTCTATGCCTTCATAGCTCTTCATTGTCTTGTCCTAGCACTGTGTGAAGGTCGGTACTTTAATTTTTTTTCATAAAAGGTGTGATTCCGAAGCCGATTAAGATTTTTTTTATTTTCAAATTGCCCTCAGGTGGATGAACCGACCGGCGTTGCATTAGTTATGCGTAACAATTAAGTTATTATAAAAATACTCTCTAAGCAGGTAGGTAACATGTTAAGCTCTAAAGCTGTAAAAGCTTTTTAAAATACCACAGCTCGAATTATATTAATAATAATAAAATATTCTCTCGCCTTCCCTTCGGCGGAGGTGTATCGTATAGTAACCACACACCTACTTTCCGCCAGAGATGTATTTTATATGCCATCGTGACGAGTCCATCGGCGCTACTTAACCTAAATACCTCAGTCTTCCCCTTTCCCCCTTGTAGCGTGAATATATTATTATTATTTTATACTCGTATATATAGGTATATCCTACTATATATCTATGCCCATACAATAATATTCTCATTCAACGAAACAATTTGCTTCAGGTGGGAATCGAACCCGCAATATAATTCCAAGTGGCCAGTCGACCCGACAAGTTACAAATGGAAACAAAAACATGATAATCTCCTTGAAAGCCCACATTCCGCAATCTACCCAAATCCGCTTCCGACTCCTGTGAGGTCCCAAATCTTGGTGGCAAGAGTAAAAACAGACACTTGATATGAATAATGACGTCATCAATTTCTCGGCAAATTCCCGAGCACATGCGCCCGCGCCAACACATGTCATCGTCGGGCGAATAACGACGCGCATTTCCGGCGCGAAATTGTCTTGTATACCTTAATGTGGACGTGTCCGTTGCTTATTATTAACACTCAGTTCTTGTTATGTTACTACATTTGAACAAGCATTGCTCACCCATTCAATAACAACAGATGTACAAATGTTTTAAGGAAATCCAGTATTTTCCCTTTTAATAAACTATTGAAGTTAGAAGAAAACAACTTATTACAGATATATTGCAGACAATGTATCTTCTCTTCTCACAAGCGCTCTCGAAGTAATAGTAAGAAACGTAAAAATATTCTATCTCCTCATTTATAAATTGAAGTGCCAGCTTACCAGATGGCGAATTCATCGCCGTTTCTCAAGCTCGACCGTATAGTGTTAGACATAAATAAATCCTCACGCCTTCCCACAAGGGTCCCCGAAGGGGTAGGCAGAGGTGTATGGGTAATACCCACACACCCACTTTCCGCCAGAGGTATATTAGGTGCCAACGTGACAGATGGCGAGTCCATCGCCGTTACTCAAGCACGACTATACATACGCCTTTGAATTCTTCTCAGACGTATGCAGGTTTCCTCTCGATGTTTTCCTTCACCGTAAAGCTCGTGGTGTGACTAATCACTGTACTTAAGTTCATAAAAACTCATTGGTACAGTCGGGATTCGAACTTGCGACCTTTGCGTCGCAGGCAACTGCTCGAACCACTCGGCCACCACGGCTTTTTTAGTGTTAGACAATACCTTAGATCCCAATAAGGTAGGAAAGTCTACAGAGGATTAGCGCTCTACTGTCTCTGCTCACTCCTTAACGACCTCTGCGTCATTAGTGTATTTAGCATATATGTATTTCGCTACTTATCTAATCGAAGATATCTTATTAATATGACTCAGTTCGTGTAATTGTATTTTTTATCTCTACCATCAAATTAATTATGTG
Source organism: Drepana arcuata (assembly GCA_016069955.1). Taxonomy (NCBI): domain Eukaryota; kingdom Metazoa; phylum Arthropoda; class Insecta; order Lepidoptera; family Drepanidae; genus Drepana; species Drepana arcuata. Next base: position 2,880 of record JACCPG010004645.1, on the reverse strand, counting down.
CACATATGTGCATTGTAGATTTATTTATTTCATAAATGCTTATCAACTATGCTTATCAAATTTACAATTTACAACTTAAAATAAAATAAATATAATTAACTAAGCCGTGGTAGCCGAGTGGTTCGAGCAGTTGCCTGCGACACAAAGGTCGCAAGTTCGAATCCCGACTGTACCAATGAGTTTTTCTGAACTTAAGTACAGTGATTAGTCACACCACGAGCTTAACGGTGAAGGAAAACATCGAGAGGAAACCTGCATACGTCTGAGAAGAAATTCAAAGGCGTATGTATAGTCGTGCTGGAGAAACGGCGATGGACACGCCATCTGTCACGTTGGCACCTAATATACCTATGGCGGAAAGTGGGTGTGTGGGTATTACCTATACACCTCTGCCTACCCCTTCGGGGACCCTTGTGGGAAGGCGTGAGGATATATTATATTATATATTATTATCGATCGAATCGACATGTATAAATTTTGATTGTCTATATTTTATTAATTAGTAATTAACATCTGTAAAATCTTGAAAAGATGAAGAAAGACATGTTACGTTGGTTTGGACAGATAGAAAGGATGAGAGAAGAAAGATTGACGAAACAGATATACAAAGCAAAAGTGTGTGCAAGAAGAGGCAGAGGAAGGCCACGTTCCAACTACCTGGATCAAATCGATCGCACTCTCAAGGACGGGAACGTTAAGAGTACCTACTCGAACCGACGAGCATGTATGAAGAGACTGATGAATGTGGACGAAGCGAAAGAGGTATGTAAGTCTAGAGAGAACTGGCGCCCTATACTTTCTGCCTACCCCGTTAGGGACTTGGCGTGATGATATGATATGTTTGTGTGTAAAAACATTTTATCACTGAAACGTGTTTTTTTAAATTGGACTATCCCGTCCGAAAAAATATTTACCTATATCTACCGGCTGAAACAGGCTATTAGATAGTAGTTAGTTGTCTTCTAGACATAACAATTAATATAGATTATGTCAAATGCACTGCTGCGAGATAGTGTTGTATATCTTAAGTTTTCAAAACGCAAAATTTGCTTAATTTGGGACTATGTCAATTTGTGTGGAATTGTCCCAAGGTTATTGTTATTATTATTTTATTTTATTTAAATTATATTCAGCTTATCTACATATTTCTGGCTACGTCCAGTGCGGCACAAACTTTATGCCAATGATCACACCGACGTAGTCAACAGACGCGGCGCCCGCGCAGTAGATACCCACAAAAACAGCGTTCCGTCAACTTGACACCCAATAGGGCGGATGTCATGTTTAATTAGATCAGCATTAGCCTTTAACTGCACCCACTTTGCCAAATGCTTAAATGTTACAGTAATGGGGACTAATTAGTTAATGGTTTATTATATATTGGTACTATGTGTATATCAATTATTAGCTTATAAAGAAGGAGACTGTGTTTATTTACTAACTTCGTATATATGATTAATATATAACTATCTAGATCAATTCGAACGGACACTTAAGGATGGGAACGTCATGAGTATTCGAAACAGCGAGCATGTATGAAGAGACTGGTTAATGTGAAGAAAGATTAACGAAACAGATTTAAAAAAGTGGGTGCAAGAAGAGGCAGAGGAAGACCACGTTCCAGCTACCTAAATCAAACCGATCAGACGCTCGAGGACGGTAACGTCAAGAGTACTCTAAACCGACGAGCATGTATGAAGAGACTGATGAATGTGAACGGAGCGAAAGAGGTATGCAAATCTAGAGAGAAATTACGCTCTATTAAAGAATAGAGCCTAAGAGCTCTCTGCCTGCCGATAGCTGCCTACCACGTTAGGGACTCGGCGTGATGATATGTTTGTATGTATATATGATAGTAGTTAGTATCAACTGTTCTTTGTAAATATTGTTAATTGTTGTACATATGATTAATATATTATAAGTTATTCCCTCTTTCCCACAAAGGTATCCGAAGGGGTTGGCAGAGGTGTGTAAGTATATATCTCTGGTAGAAAATGGGTGTGTTACCTACACACCCATTTTCTGTCATCATATTTTACGTGTCAATGTGACAGTTGGCGAGTTCATCCCCGTTACTCAAGCAAGACTTTGTGCATGGGTACGTCTATTGAATTTCTTCTTAAAAGTATGTAATCTTATGTACGTAAGTTAAAAAAACTCATAAGTACAATGGGGATTTGAATTTTTTGCGTTATAGGCGATTTACGTACTGGGCCACGGCTCCACAGCCGTGTGTCTTTAATTTGTTTTTCGGACCACTTCAATGCTTGAAGTTTCCAAATACATTTCACTGTATAGGAATGTTGTTTACAACTCTGCTTCAGGATGTCGGACTTCCGAAACAAGTGTTCAAGTTTACATGACAATGAGTGATGGTGTCTCACGGTATATTTATTTATTTTATAAATATACGCAGCGGACGTAAATAATATGTTTACGCGTGTGTCGAACTGCGCTCGCGCCGATAAACGGACCAAGTTTTAAGTGATTAAAAAGCATTTTGCTGATTGATTCGTCTTAAGTGGTGAATGTGGCGCTCGTTTCTAGCTGTTTACATGAGTACTCCTTTTAATTTTCAATATATTTTTACTTCCTGTGTCCCAGTATTTTACCCGCGTCTTAATCATATACTAACTATATCACGTTCATGAGATATTGGCCTTGGTGACTGAGTGGTTCGATTGGTTGGCTGAAAAACAAAGATTGTGCAAGTTCGCTCCCGAATGTACCAATGAGTTTTTCTGTGTACTTAAACGTTCGTACATAAACTTAAGTACAGTGATTAGTCACACCACGAGACTTGCTTAAGAGGAAACCTGCATACGTTTGAGAAGAAATTCAAAGCCGTATGTATAGTCGTGCTTGTGTAACGGGTATGGA
>JACCPG010004643.1:0-13353 GCA_016069955.1 Drepana arcuata | reverse complement strand
AATGGATCCATTCGCTTTCTTGTCTACTTGTAAAAATATAGATCGTGTTATTAGGTCTACCCAAGAGCTCATAAGTACAGAGCAAACACGGTAACATGGCTGGTAAACATCAAAATATATCATTTACTACCTCCAACTAGTCTTATAATGGGCAAGCAAACAGGCATTCTATCCCCAGTAACTTAATATTTGGAAATCAATAATCCATAAGAAGTATTTGCTGGATGGGAAAATAACGGGAATCGGGGAATATCTTGTCTAGGATTTTCATCGTGGGTTACCTATATACATACAAACGTATTTATGGAAGTATAGGTTATTTCAGCTTACTGGTGTTACTTTGAATCTAGGCTTACTGAGTTTACTTGTACATAATTACACATACTTTTAATCAGCAAATGAAAGAGTTAGTATTTGGAAGTAGGTCTCCTAATTTTAATAATATATATATTATTATACTTTCCCACAAGGGTCCCCGAAGGGGTAGACAGAGGCATGTAATAGCTAGCCAGAGGCTAATTTTCCGTTAGAGATATATTTTAGGTGCCATTGTGACCTAGGGTGATAGGCCTAGAGTGAATTGTGGACACCTCTGTCCTGCCTCTGTGCTTCAAATCATTGATCTTAAAAACTAACGTAGTTTTAGAACATATGACTAAGAACAACCTGTAAATTCTGACATTATAAATTACTTTTTAAACAAACGCGCCATTAATCATGATTAATATGATAAATTTATCATTCATTAACATGATAAAGTAATCATGATTAAATGTTTTTTTAAGTGTTTCTCCTCGCATATAATATCCCCCGATGGACCTATAACAGAAAACACGCCTCTTTCTCATAAAAAAGTTCACATACCATTCTATGTACAAATAAAAACTCCCCTATCTTTTTACGAATATAAAAAGCTTTCTGATTGGCCGCGATCCCCCAAAATAAAAAAGTTAAAGACGCGTGCTATGCGCACACGCGTTCCACCATTCATATTCAAATAAGGAACGCACGAGCTCCTATGTTACATACGGGAGCGGCTGCAACTTATTATTATAAGACCCGCCAGTTTTAAGAGATCCTCTCTCCCCTCGTCACGGGTAAAAAACGCCGATGTAACGAAGCAAATCGCCTCAATCTCGAGGGTCGTTTTAAACTGGCGACATCGTGTTAAAATAGCGCGCGTAAGGAAAAAATATAAAATAAACTATGGGGAAGTATTTTAAAAATAGACGCTTTAGTTCCCTTTCCTAGGGGAGTGAGGGCATGATATATTATAGGAGTTACTTGGGATTTTAATATTAAACAACGTGTGTTGGTTCACTGAGGCCGTAAGATTTGTCAATATGGCATTCTGTGGGCGCTATTTTGGGTCGGTCACGTGTCGCCCCTGTGTGGATATCGAGTTTCTAGACAATGTCGTGTTTACCTCGAACTTCTATGCGCTATACTCGAGTTACCGGCTTCCGCCCTAAAAAGATTGCATAAAAACGATTGCGATTTGCGAATAGCGCAAATTAAGCTGTTAAAGTTAGATCACGTGCTATATATACATTGTCTATACGTGTTATCGTTGAAATTCTAAACTCCTTCCGTTTATGGTAGTATTTTTTTTATCTATGTGCAGTTAGTTAGTCGGTGCGTTTAATAGTTGAATATTTTGAGTTTTTGTGTTAGAATTGAAAACATTAAGATCAATGAAAACATGAAAGGGATAAGAATAAAGCTCAATTTAATTATCATTACTCACACACTCTAAGCCCGGCTGAAACCGTCAATTTATTATTATGGACCCGTATCCAATTTAAAACAACGCACGGCCGAATGGAGCCATTAGGTACGAGGGGGACATTGTTTTCAGACGGATAACACCGAGGGGAATCCTTGTGGAGCAGAAAAAACAATTTAAAAATAAAATGTAATAATTATAAAAGGGAGGGAACGCGGCGCGTGGCGGCGCCATATTTGATTCGAACTTCAGCTGCCGTTTGAAATTGAATTTCGAACGCCTCTTTACCTTGACGTCCCAGCACGAGCATGTAAAGTGACATATGGTAAGGAGAAAAAACGACGCAAGAACTATGGTGCACCTGTCACCTGAAAATAGTCAATGCTTTTTGTTTTTATTCAAGTTTAACTGAATATAACATTCATTTAAATAAAACCTTATCACGTGCTGTACATGCCAAAACCATGTGCTTATGTAACGCATTGGATGGATAATGCTCTTCATGAATTCATTTCATTCACATTCATCAGTATCTTCATACATGCTCGCCGGTTTTGAGTACTCTGGTCGTTCCCAAACTGGAGTGTTCGATCGATTTGATCTAGGTAGTCTAGAGTGAGCTGGCTCTTTGTGAACGACTTGAGTATATGTACTTTTATGTATGTATGTATGAATTACGGGAACGTTAAGAGTACTCGAAACCGACGAGCATGTATGAAGAGACTGATGAATGTGGACGAAGCGAAAGAGGTCTGTAAGTCTAGAGAGAACTGGCGCTCTATACTCTCTGCCTACCCCGTTAGGGACTTGGCGTGATGATATGATGATGATGATGATGTATGAATTAATCCGAAATGCTTTAATTTTATCCCACGTGCCTGCACGTCAGCAGCAAAAATGCTATCCAATCTCCCGCCCATATTATCAGAACTGGGCGGGATCGTGGCATCCTAAATTGAAGTTTAATTGGCTTTTTTCCACTATTCGGATCAACTGTTATCCGAGATTAATTTTAAAAGTTAGTTCCAGCTAATAGCAGTAGGAAAAGAAGATGAATATAAATATGAAACAAAGATATTGGATATACTAGACGGTAATAATATGTAAGTAGTTATATACTTACCTTAAGTAGATTCTGGAGTATAGGTACCGACAGCATAATAATTTATAAATATTATGTAAATTTTTTTTTATACAACTTGTATCTGTTGACTGTACCAATGAGTTTTTCTGAACTTAAGTTCAGTGATTAGTCGCGCTGCGAACTCTACGCTGAAGGAAAACATAGAGGAAACCTGCATGCATTTGAGAAGAAATTCATAGATACATAGAAGTGCTTGAGTAACGGCGATGGATCGCCATCTGTAACGTTGGCACATAATGTGTGGGACTACATGGGTACTACACACCTCTGCATACCCCTTCGGGGAATCTTGTGGGTACGCGTGAAGATATATATGTAGATACGTGCAATAATACCTACACAAACACCAACAGATATGCTCGTCACTCAAACGTTCATATTCGCAAGAATCGAATTTATGACAGCTATGAAAAGTCAGGTCACAACCATCAACCAAACACCTAGCCATTTTTGGTTAACAGCAATAAATTTCATTCGTTCAAATAAAGAGTACCTATCATTCGTTCTTATATCACCTTCAGAAGGTGATATTGGAATGTCATTGATGACAGTCATTGTCATAGACGTAAAATTGTTTATGGTCATCACAGAATAGATATTTCAATTTGAGCATTGATTTTATGTGAATGCGGGTAATATTAAATTGAATTAAATTGAGCAGTGGGACGAGCGTACCCGCCTGTGTGTTTTACAATGCTCGTGATTTGTCTTCTAGATAACAAATCATAATTATTGCGGCCACTGTAGGGTGGAACCATGTGGAACGTTGACCACTTTGTATGTAGGCGTATTATTGATATTTTTAGGACTCGTGGCGTGGTTGTAGTAGTCGCCTGTAACGCAAAGGTTGTAAACTCTTATCTCGACTGCAACAATGATATTTTCTGAACTTATGTAGAGTGATTAACCACATCAAAAGCTGGAGCTAAAACCAAATGGTGAGGGAAAACATCGAGAGGAAACCTGCATTCGTTGAGAGGAAATTCAAAGACGCATAGTCGAACTTAAGAAATATAAATATATCTCGGGCGAAAAGAAGATGTATTACTCCTCTGGCAACTCCTTCAGGGTACCCTGTGGGGCTGGGAACATAAGAATAAGAAAATCTTATATACATATATATATATATATTTCTTCTCAGACGTATGCAGGTTTCCTCTCGATGTTTTCCTTCACCGTAAAGCTCGTGGTGTGACTAATCACTATACTTAAGTTTAAAAAAACTAATTGGTACAGTCGGGATTCGAACTTGTGACCTTTGCGTCGCAGGCAACTGCTCGAACCACTCGGCAAACACGGCTCTTCAAGTCAATTGTCCAGTGTATTTTATATAGATCTCCGGCAAAACAAGTGTTACTACGCACATCAGCGTAGTCCTTCGGAACCCTTGTGGAAAGATGTGAAGCTGAGGTGGCCGAGTGGTTGCCTGTGACACAAAGATCGCAAGATCGAAATCTGACTACTAATGACTTCTTCTGAACTCGAGTACAGTGATTAGTCACACCACGAGCTTTATGGTGAAGGAAAACATCGAGAGGAAACCTGCATACGTCTGAGAAGCAATTCAAAGACGTATGTATTGTCGTACTTGAGTAACGGCGATGGACTCGCCATCTGTCACGTTGGCACCTAAAATATATCTCTGGCGGAGTGTGTGTGTGGGCACTACCTATACACCTCTGCCAACCCCTTGGGGGATTCTTGGGTGACGGTGTGAAGTAATATATAATAGACATTCCGCTATTAAAATAAAAATGGGTTCCAAATGACCACACAAGTAAGGAAGATAGCCAATTTACAGCTTCCCAAATCCCATTAATCTTAATATGTCACAGCAAAGGTAGTAATTGGTGGAGCAGTGAGGAACTTGCAAATTGTCTTATCGCGATCTGATCATACCCGCCTCCGAGAACTGTGTTAAATGTCTTACTGCCTACCTAATTATTCAAGGGACGAGGCAGACCACCCGAAACATATGCCTTTGTTTGTATTTTGTTGTGGGTTCATTGATTTATTTCATCTTAACGCATTGACAAAGAGAGAACGGTACCTAGTTGAAAATCAGTATAGATAGTGCCATCCAAGAAGACGCGCCCCACTATTCTTCATCGTGTAACTGTGCAACCCTCCACTAATGTTTGAGTGTTATCGGTGCACACTGATTACTTATGAGTATACACGCACACTACAATTAATAGAATCGGGTCATACTCCCCGCATCCCGCAACTCCCTCCCTCTACTAGAAATTGGTGGGGCGCGTCTTCGTGGATGGCACTATCTATAGCTGGTTAGCGATATCAGTGTTATATATTTTATAGTTAGTAGACCTCATATAAGATGACCTTTATTATCGAGATTCTAGTACTTATTTTAGCAATCCTACATTCTTAACGACAAATATGTTCTCGTACATATCTAAATTACGCTACCAATTTGCCTTCTCACGTAATGGACGCCATAAGCACACGTCGTGATTGCAGCGTATATACATAAATGCGAATTATCTAAAGAAAAAAAGGCAATTTATTAACCTGGACATTTGGTCAAACAGAAAGCTGATTGTGTAAAACGACCGTCCAGACAAAAAGCACCGTGCAAGCCGAACAAAAAGGACGATTCAGCTGTACGCTATTAACCTAAAGGGGACATCGGGATACGATTTTTTACAATGGGCCCAAAATGACCAGAAAAAATTCACTCTTTTTACTTACAATAGCGTCATGATGTGAGGGTGGACGATCAATAATCGACTGACCGTAAAAAAATGTACTAAAATAATTGTAAAATTTCTCGAAGGATATTTATGCAGCCAGTAGTCATTGTGGTGCAGTTACCGTCTAGCGGTGTCCGGTTCCAGATGCCATCGGATAAAAAACTGCATTGTGTTTAAGTATCGCCAATTTTAACCGTAAGCAGGAGATGGAATAAAGTGGGTTCTTGACGCTTTCGGTTTGACCATTCGACCACTTTTAAAAAATGTCCTAAAAGTTTTTGTTACGTAAACTGTTTGTTAGTTAGGTAGTTGTACTGACACTAGGAGCATTTTGGTCAGATTATTGACTTAAATTGTTTCTTAACCGATCTAAATAGTTTGTTTTACCTACTTGGATATCATTGATAAATTGTTTCCTTAAAAGTCCAATCGAAAATACGACTTAAAACCGACATAATGTAATAAAAAAAAACTGCCTGTAGTTGGAAGCTATTTTGGTCAGAAAATGATTTAAATTGTTTCTTCTATAGACTATTTCCGGTATTAAAAAACAATTTACCTCATCATAGAAATTGATAACACCAATTAAAACAAAATCGAAACATTCTAATTTCAAAGCTTGGGTAAAGTATGAAAAAAAATTACCCAAACATTCCTTAACAAGTAGACGTGAACTTTCACCGACTTCGTGACGAGGGTAAAGATTGTGCAATGATGACAGACCATGTCTTCAGTTATCCAATACGTGGCCGATCCGAGTGACTGGGAAGTACATTCAGGAAGTAATCCTTAGGTATGGGTTGATTATTTTACCGACACAATCATGGTATTTAGACGTATTTTCAAATTGGTTTTAATTTAAAATTCTAGTCATGGATATTTGCCCTTTAGTTCAAATGTTATTAAGTTATGATCAAAATATTTTTAAATTAGATTCTTGCTTGTTTTTTTTTATATATGCCATTACAAGTGCTATTGGGGTTTTTTTAATTCTGAACTGTATGTAGTGTACTGTGCTTGTGTGTATGTATGTGTGCGATTTATCTAATCGAGTTTCAGAGTGAATTTAACGTTATACAGGTAACATTAAACCTGTTGTTCCCAAATAAAATTAAACTATAAATGCGCAATAATTAACGCCACTGGATGAAAACTAATCTATTGATGTTGGAACAAAATGTTTATGACTCACTGTTAACTGATTTGGTAGGTAACTATTAATTGTTATGATCACAGGAAAGATGTAGTTCGGTTCGCTACTTGTGTCGTGGGAATTCCGTGTTTGGTGGTTTTAACAAACCGTGGTTTTATCAAACTAATATGTAGGACGACGAACAGGAAATAAACAAATGCGTAATAAAAATGTTCATAATAACCCTATATGATTTAAATTATGAAGAAATATTAATTATTACTTCGTTAAACAAATTCTATTAATATTAAAATGTTTGTTCCTCCTTCACGCAAAAACTACTGAACGGAATTATTGTATTAAATATAACTTAATAATATATCTTAATTTAATATTTATACACATGTCCTGAAGAAGACAAGAATAATGTATGTGGAAGAAGCGAAAGAGATATAATGTAAGTCAAGAGAGGACTGGCGTTCTATTCTCCCTGCCCTTAGTCTGCTCGCACAGATAATCGTTATCATAATCTACATACAAGCACTGTTCATGGCTTTTAAAAATACCGTCTGTAACGTTCATTTGAACATTCAAGTAACTCCGTCAAACGGAATGAAGATGAACGATCCGGCTAATAATGACTTCTGCTCTCAAAGATTAACTATAATAAACTATTGATACAGGAATGTCACCTTAATGAATTTTATTGCATTTACAAGACAGAAGCATTGTGCTAGACATATATTTCATAGCATAACCTATGAGATATAATAGCAGGGACACTATATAAGTTTATTACATGTCCAAAAATATTCTAGTTCGTTACTAAATTCCGAAATCGAGGTATTTTAAATAATCCTTACTAATATTATAAATGTGAATGTAAATTTGTTTGTTACGCTTTCACGTAAAAACTACTAAACCGATCATCATAAAACTTTGTACACATATTCTTGGAGGTATTAGAAGTAACATAGGATAGGATATATTATTGAAAAAAAAAACATTTTTACGAAAGATAAAAAAGCCGTCCACGCCGACGAAGTCGCGGGCACAGCTAGTAATATTATTACTAGCTGTGCCCGCTATTATTAAAGCTATAGTCTGTGGTAGTAAGTACCGTGATAAATCACTGTATCATATCATACCTTGATAAATTGAAGAGACTGATGAATGTGGACGAAGTGACAGAGGTATGTAAGTCTAGAGTCTAGAGAGAGCTGGCGGTCTATTCTCATTGCCTACCCCGTTAGGGACTTGGCATGTATGGTTCTATGTGCCAAATTCAGCAAATCCTTTCAGATACTAAGCCGTTCTGGCGTGATCGTGTTACAAATATCCTCACAAACTTTCGCATTTATAATATTAGTTAGATGTTTAGCTTATCGTTTCTGTTCCTCTTTTATTCTTTGCCCCGTAATCCTAGGGTGGAAGCAGCGCCGCACTTGTATCGCACCATGTATCCATTTTTTACGACACTTTTTGCTTAAAAAGTAAAAAATGGGGCAACACGAGCCGAACGGTATGCGGATGTAGCCGCGAACATTTTCTGCAGTTTGATGATCATTGGTTACGACATTTGGTTGAGTAAATGTCTACCACATTTACATTCGCTAATAGATAATTGACTTACTGAATAGATAATAGAGGGCTACGAATATCTATGTAAGAAATATATTATCTCGTATTGTTTTGTTTTTAGTAGTAGCCGTGGTGGCCGAGTGGTTCGAGCAGTTGCCTGCGACGCAAAGGTCGCAAGTTCGAATCCCAACTGTACCAATGAGTTTTTCTTAACTTAAGTGCAGTGATTAGTCACACCACGAGCTTTACGGTGAAGGAAAACATCGTGAGGAAACCTGCATACGTCTGAGAAGAAATTCAAAGGCGTATGTATAGTCGTGCTTGAGTAACGGCGATGGACTCGCCATCTGTCACGTTGGCACCTAATATACCTCTTGCGGAAAGTGGGTGTGTGGGTATTACCCATACACCTCTGCCTACCCCTTCGGGGACCCTTGTGGGAAGGCGTGAGGATATTTTTTTTTTTTATTTGTTTTGTTTTTACATCAGTCTTGAACTCAGTACATATATATTCATATCAGATTTGCTTAGTTTGAAACTGGGTTAATTTGCGTGGAAATGTCCTTAAGTAGGCGAGATACAATACAAAGTCGGAAATGAACATTTAGTATATGAACAAAAATCCAAACAGAAAGTTAGTTAAGCCTCAATTAAACCTTGCGTATAAAACGTTCAACGTTACGTATATGAAGAGTAACAAACAGTTCTCAATAAATTTATCAACATAATGCATGCATTTTCATGGAAGTTAAATAAAAAACAAAAGATATTTCGCTCCGCATGAATTTTCGGTCGTTTAGCATTTTTGCGGATGGTTTTTTCCAAATTTCTTCGGCTCTAGTGCAAGTTCGGTCTACCAGGAAATGATGCCCAGGAATGAGGATATATTCTCGTTAATTTGCGTCATAAATCATCGAAAATGTACGTTCTTGCGACTCGCGGCCCGCCCCAGTGCCGATTGGACCTTTTTGTCGCTACATTTTTGACTTCGGCACGTATCGGGTTTCAGGACTTTCCTTTTTTCGCCGCTCTTTGACTGTGTTACAACTGTTTATTTAATGCAGATGTTCCGAGGCCCTACCGTTTCAAACTTGACCTTTTTAAATGATTTTAGTCACCTATTTTATAGTTAGACATATATATATACGTGTTGTTATTATAAAGCATCGCAGGTTGTTTGTTAGAATCTAATCTTAAGAAATACGATTCTAAAAATACTTTTGCATTAGTTAGTCCGATTATTGAAGATAGCTAAAGGCAGTGCTATTTATACTTTTTATCATCGCCTTTCGACTTTCGACAGATCAAATCCGCAATGAAGAGATTCGCTTAACAACTGGCGTGAACAAGCGTGCGCTTGTAAAGATGTAGACAGGCTGTTATGTTTGACAGGCTGTTATGTTAGGACAAATAGCAAGGATACAATACGAGACCACGAAGGAAAATTGACGACAAATATATAGATATATTAAGCAAAACTGTGTGCAAGAAGGGGCAGAGGAATACACGTTTCATCTACCTAGGTAGGTAGGGCACTCGAGGGCGGGAACGCCAAGAGTACTTGAAACCGGGCATGTATGAAGTGACTTACGAATGTGGATGAATCGAAAGACATACAGTATGTGAGTCTAGAGAAGACTGGTGCTCTACTCTCTCTGCCTGCCCCGTTAGGCACTCTGCGTGATGATATGTACGTAGTTTATCAATAATGGACCATTTTAGGATAATGTTAACTACACGCATTATAAGTTAACAGCTAGAACAAACATTAAGTCGCCTCCAAATGTGATCCCAAAAACCCAGACAAGAGTGATTTGCTCACGTTTCTAGTGTAAATAAAAAGTATATTAACATATTTATTTACAATTACAACAATTAATAATATTTACAAAAACAGTTGGTAAACTAACTTCAGATAAAATATTTAATACATTAGATCATTTTAGAAATGCAAGACGTGCTTTGTTTTTGCCGTTTGTCGAATATCACCGTCTATAGACGCTTGCAACACCCATAAGTGTATATAGGTAGGTACATTATTATGTACTTAACTATATTGAGTACTATTATATTGAAAAGTCACACACAAAAGTCACATTGATAAGTCACACCACGAGCTTTACGGTGAGAGAGAGGTCATCGAGAGGAAACCTGCATACGTCTGAGAAGAAATTCAAAGGCGTATGTATAGTCGTGCTTGAGTAACGGCGATGGACTCGCCATCTATCACGTTGGCACCTAATATGCCTCTGGCGGAAAGTGGGTGTGTGGGTATTACCTATACACCTCTGCCTACCCCTTCGGGGACCCTTGTTGGAAGGCGTGAGGGTATATTATATATTGAAAAGAATCGGTTGCATAATTTCTCGGTTAATTAAATTAATTGATCAGTGTATTTTTTATATGCTTATTTTGCTTTATCAAATTTAATTAATATTTTTACTTACGGTTTTGGCAGGTTTCCTCTAGATTATATTATTTCGTATTGTTTTGTTTATATGTCAGTAAAATACGTTTCCGTCACCGTAAAGCTCGTGGTGTAACAAATCATTGTACTTAAGTTCTGAAAAACTCATTGGTACAGTCGGGATTCGAACTTGCGATCTTTGTGTCGCAGGCAACTACTCGAATCACTCAGCTACCATGGCTCTTCATACTTTATTCTAATTATTATCGACTATATTTATGTATGTTCATTAGAAGCAATGTGTTACGTAGAAGTAGATTTTTCTCTCGTACTCAAACACATTGTCTCAGTAAATACGAATTATAGCACACATCATTTGGTTAAATGACTTCAACGTACTCTCGCAAACACCCTACCAGTACGATATGTATGTAGCCCTTGTGATAAGCATGATTGGGTTCGATTACTGTTATCACCGTAAAAAAAGAACCCGTCAGGAGTGACGACTTACAAAGCTTCGGGTTTTATTTCACGATTCATAAAAAAAAACGAAATTTAAAAGAATTATATAAGATTAAACTTCTTTTTATAAAATATTTAAATATCTAAGATGTCGATACTTTAACGTGCTTAAAAAAACTGCATTTTGTCTTCTTTAAATATCAAAATCTCACATACAATAGCGTTTATCTTCTATTTACCATAATCAATTGTATATTTCTTCTCAGAATCAAAAATATTTTTCTTACAGTCAATAATTCAGTCAGAGAGTTTACAAGTCTTTTTCAGCTTATCTTATACCTTATAACCTTATCTTTTCAATCACAGAATCAGCAATATTTCACGTTATGGTTTTATAACGAATTCCCGTAAAACTTAGTCGTTACTAAGATAATATTACGATTGACTTGGGAATTTGCCAAGTGGTTGGGATATCTTGACTTATCTGACCCGAGGGAGGGCTAGTGTCGGAGTTCTCATGCTTAGAATTGACGTAAAATATTGGCATTGACTTAAAAAAAAGGAAATTTGCTATTTGTTCGGAAGTAAGTCGTAATATTGAGGATACAGTTTTTTTCCTACCTTCGTAAAAACATATTTGGTGACTGTTGTAGCATTGGTTATACGCATATAAACACGGGTTCGATTCCCGCTCGTAGCTTACGTTTTTTGCTATGAGCATTGTACAGACTCACCACGTGTCAACGTACCGCGTACTCAACGCCCTCAGCAACGCCAAAATTTAAGCTCAATTCGTCCAGAACTATTAAAGAGTTTTTAAAGCATATACAATAATAATATAAATAATATATACATATATTAATAAACCAATTTATATAAAGATATTCGTACAGCACTTGAAATGGGTGTTATGAACAAAAGAGAATGCATACTTCAGAGCCAAATGTCAGAATCGTTTAATCATGTCTACCTCTAGCCATTACAGTTGACATTTGGCTTCTAATTGGCTAGTCTTCAGGAAATGGCAGGAATACAGTTCACAGTATCCCGTGGGAGTTTGTTCATTAGCTTCCGAACATATGCGGCACGTGGACACTCTTTTTGTTCACACTCCACTCAGCCTTGTTCACACTTAAGTAACACTTGCAGTCGTGAAACATTAACTTCACAAGTTTTTCAACCTTACAGTCTCATAATTAGAATAGGTTATCAGATGCAGCCAGACTTAGAGCTATAAAGTTTTATTTTACATCAAGTCTTATAATTCACGTTTGAAAATTCTGAACACAATTTAGTATCACGTAAGTAGTTTTTGCGGTTTACACCAATCCTTGACTTATGCAGAAATATACCTACCCAAAAATACATTTTGTACATTTTCACAGGAGTTTTCAAAAAGTCTTTTACATTTTAAGTAACTTCATAAAAGGAGGCGGTACTTGATTCGGATTTTTTTTATTTAAATTTAAATTGTTCGATCATTAGGAGACAGTCGTTCCATTCAAATGTCAAGTTCAAACCACCTTGCGGATGTTCCATTTGTCATACATGTCCCAGTAAACTAAATAAAATTTACAAAAACCCTTCCCATCCTTCTATTCTTCTGTTCACTGACACACTTGCGCAGACGATTATTTGACAAAAATCTTTCACTCAAGATATTCACTTACCTGTGCGAAAGGTGTTCTATGTTTGAATGTAGGGTAACTGCACCTATAACTGACTGCCAAATTTTTATATAATAGTGTAAATACAGAAAATTTTAAACCAATTTAAATTTTTTTCCTAACGGGTATTTCTTAAATAACGGGTGTGTGGTGGTGGGGAAGGAGTGAAAATATATTTAAATATGAAAATTCATAATATTATTTAAGTATATAATCGGAGGAAAACAATTTTATTATAGGGTCATATATTTCTAACCAGACTCTTTAAGGTAGATTTTTCTTTAAACCTATATTTAGGTTGATCCGATGATAACCTATCAACTGATGATGACGAAATAAGCAAATATAGCCTCGAAGTCCTCATAGCCGTGGTGGCCGAGTGGTTCGAGCAGTTGCCTGCGACGCAAAGGTTGCAAGTTCGAATCCCAACTGTACCAATGAGTTTTTCTGAACTTAAGTACAGTGATTAGTCACACCACGAGCTTT
Source organism: Drepana arcuata (assembly GCA_016069955.1). Lineage (NCBI taxonomy): Eukaryota > Metazoa > Arthropoda > Insecta > Lepidoptera > Drepanidae > Drepana > Drepana arcuata. The sequence continues at coordinate 34 of JACCPG010004643.1, read as the reverse complement.
ACGGTGAAGGAAAACATCTAGAGGAAACCTGCAT
>JACCPG010004642.1:0-50923 GCA_016069955.1 Drepana arcuata | reverse complement strand
AAAAAAAAAAAAAAAAAAAAAAAGGTTACGAACATTTTACCATAAAGACGTGGAGTTTTTGACCCGATGTAGACGGATTAAGTTTCTCCTTATCTGTTTTTAAGTGCATCAAATTCAGTAAATACTTATAAAATATAAAAATATGTATGGAAATCGAGAAATATGCATGTTTATTACAATATGTGAGTCCGAAATTCTGTAAATACCCTGTAATAAAGCAGATTGAAATGGATTATCGGAAATTCCTCGGATTACATGTGGACATAATTTTTTTTTTATTTTCTTTTTTTTCGCTCCATTTTTTTTTATGGTTTGTAAGACTAAAATAAAGGTAAAAACGGGAAGGATAACAGCGATTATTCATATACAAATCCCGTCAACATAAAAAAAACTAGTGGTGGGCAAATGAAATTAGATTTAAATAATTATTTCTTATCCTACTCTCATTAATGGTTCATTATGTTACTGTATTTGTATTTTCGTAACATTACTACATCTATCATGACAAGATTATTGGTCTGAGTTTCAGAAAATGAGCGACGAACACGACGACCATAATTCAAAAGAAAGGTCACGATGCAGCCATGGGCGTAGCCGTGACAATGACCGTGACTTTGCGAACGAGGCGTGACCGCAGCCCTAATGACCGTCGATCATCGCGAAAGCGACCGTGTCGCAGCCGCAGCCGCCAGGTACAACGCGCTTCGCGGCCGAGAACGTGCGGCAGCCGCAGCCGCCAGGAACAACGCGCTTCACGGGCGAGAACAAGCCGCAGCCGCAGCCGCCAGGTACAACGCGCTTCGAGGGCGAGAACGAGCCGCAGCCGGAGCCGCCAGGAACAACGCGCTTCGCGGGCGAGAACGAGCCGCAGCCGGAACCGCCGGGTACAACGTGCATCTCGGGCGAAAACCAGCCGCAGCCGGAGCCGCCGGGTACAACGCGCATCGCACGTGAGAGCAAGTCGCAGCCGAAGCGGAGCACCAACAGCGACGCGACACTCCGAGATCTGAGGCGCAAGAGGGAGCAGCTCATGAACCTCGAAAATAAGGCACTTAGGAGACGCTCACGAATTGATGATATCCACGACGACAGAAGTCGACGAGAGAATACCCACTCTAATCGTCATATTCGTGAGCGTCACCTAACATTGCCAGTAGAAGACCGTATAACCCCAGAATTAATTAGAGAAGATAAGAGCAAAAGTAGGCGAACAACTGACCTTTTTGAGGAATTTTTAAATGTGTTGAAGTCCGGGACACAGCATGGTGAATCGTTCTCAGCTTCAAGCCTAATTAATGTCATACCTGAATTCGAACCTATGCTAAAAGAGCAGTCTATAAATAATTGGCTGGATAAAGTACAAGAATGCTCTGAAATTTATAATTGGAGCGACAAGAAAACTTGAATAGTTTTCTTGTCGCTCCAATTATAAATTATGCTTTGCCTAAGTTAACCGGACTTGCGAAAAACGGGTACCGAGGCTTGCCCTCTATTAAACATACGTGGAATGAGTGGAAAGAAATGTTGCGAGAATCTTTTCCAGCCACAGAAAATTTTGCCGAACTCCTGACTGATATGCTTAATAGACGGGTACCCCCTGGAGAGTCATTTGAGATGTATTACTTCGCTAAAATCAATCTCTTAAACCGGTGTAAAATATTTGGAAAGCAAGCGGTGGACTGCTTACTTTAAGCGATCGAAGATAGGGGCGTACGCGTAGTGGCTCAAGCAGCTAAATTTGAAAAGCCTGAGGACGTATTGGAATTTCTTAAAAATATAAAACCAAACAATCGCAATCATTTCGATACAGCCAGATATGTAAACCGGGATAGACGTTTAAGTAGCGCTACTAATAATCTCTCGAAGACCACTAACGTCACCGGTGGCACTTTCAGGAATAATAGCCAGAAGGGACCTATAAAATGCTTTAACTATCAGGGCATTGGCCATCCTAGTTTCAAATGCCCGAAACCACTCGTAAAGTGTAACAATTGTAATTACCTAGGCCACGACGTAGCACACTGCCCCAAATTGAAAGACGACCAACAACCTAAAGATAAAAATATCCTGGAAATCCTGGTTTCCGAAAACGCAAACGATAAATACAAAGTTTTGATTAATATGCACAGCAGTCCTATAGTATGTCAAGTAGATTTAGGAAGTGAGGCTACGCTCGTTCGTAAATGTGCTGCTTTAAGTATAGGTTTAACTTGGAAAGATGTTGCCGGTCCTCACTTGAGGGGATTAGGTAACATACCGTACTTACCATTAGGTGCCACCTCAGTAGATATTGAGATACAAGGCCTGTTAGAAAGGAGTGTTGAAGTATTGATAGTAGATGACCACTTGATCAATTGCAACGTCCTACTGGGACATAGCTTTACGGAGCGCCCTACGATAACGATCACTAAGACGCCAACGGAGTTAAAGTTTCAAAGATCAGAACACGAACATGATTTAAAACTTGAATTGACTATTTTATACGACGTTTCCATAGATGTAGGTGAAATGGTTCCTATTCCAGTTAGGTCCAACGTGACTTGTCATGGTAGCGTTTACGTTAGTGGATCCGTAAGAGGTCCTGTAGGTCAGGAACATTACCTTCTACCGGGCGAATACCAAATTCGGGGAGTCGATTGTACATTATATATTCTAAATTTGGGGACAGCACCATTGGAGTTAAAAGAGAATAGACTTATTACGCGTGCTAAGTTCATAGGTAGTAGTAAAAGCGTGTTGAGAATTTCGAATGACGTACTATCTATGGAACCAGTGAGTCCCAAGTGCGGTAATCAATTGTCAGATAGCCAAAAACGTCAATGTGAAGAACTACTTAATAAAAATAAACACTGTTTTTCTTCTGGAATGCACGACTTGGGATTCACCAATGTTACCGAGATGGAGATACACCTCCAAGATACAACGCCGGTAGTTTACAGGCCGTATCGCCTGGCTTACTCTGAGCGCCAGCTAGTCCGAGATATGGTAGGGGATATGTTGGATCATGGAATAGTTCGAGAATCTCAATCCCCTTATGCTAGCCCGATTGTACTGGTTAAAAAGAAATCGAGAGAGAAGCGTCTCTGCGTTGACTATCGGGCTCTTAATAGCCGCACCAAACGAGACCACTATCCGATGCCGCGCATAGAGGATCTATTAGATCAGCTATTGGGTCAATCGTTGTTCACTTCCCTAGACTTGGCCTCGGGCTACCACCAAATCCCTATAGCTGAAAAATCTAGGGAGAAAACTGCGTTCGTCACGCCTGATGGGCTCTATGAATACAATCGGATCCCTTTCGGACTTGCTAACGCCCCTGCAGTTTTCCAAAGGGCAATCCACAAGGTTCTCAGTAAATCTAAAGCCAGCTATGTCGTAATTTACATGGATGATATCTTAATACCATCCAAAACGTTTGAGGAAGGTCTTGAACGCCTTGCTGAAGTGCTTAGTTTACTGAGAGAAGCTGGGTTTACGCTGAAGATGGAAAAATGCCAGTTTTTCCTTGAACGAATAGACTTACTAGGATTCGAAATAGATAAGGATGGTGTCAGGCCTGGGCTCTCCAAAACCGAAGCGGTAGCTAAGTTTCCAACCCCAACGAATCAACACGAGGTGAGGAGATTCCTAGGCCTCGCAAGTTTCTTCAGAAGATTTGTTAAGGGATTTGCTTTAATAGTGAGGCCTTTGACGAATCTTTTGAAAAAGGACACACCTTGGAGATGGGGTCAACCAGAAATGCAAGCCTTTCAAACGGCAAAGGAAAAACTGCTTGACAGACCTATCCTTGCTTTGTACGATCATACAGCAGACACACAATTGCATACCGACGCTAGCAAATTTGGTCTGGCGGGTATATTACTGCAGAAAAGGAATTGCGATCCTTGGAGACCAGTTGCGTACTATAGCCGCCAGACCCAACCCGACGAAATGAAGCTCCACTCATTTGAGCTCGAGACACTAGCTGTCGTCGCCTCACTCGGTAAGTTCCGGTCATACCTTATTGGTCTTAAGTTCACAATCGTTAGTGATTGCAACGCCCTGTGGTCGACTTTTACAAAAAGGGACCTCATTCTACGCATATCCCGCTGGTGGATACAGTTTTTGGAATTCGACTGCACTATCAAATATCATCCGGGTGAAAGAATGTCCCACGTTGATGCACTCAGCAGAGGACCTGTATCAGTGGAGTCTGAACCAGCACATGTACTAGACATATTATCAGTCACTACTGAAGATTGGATCTCCACTGTGCAATCCTCTGATGATGAAATCAAAAGAATTAGGGACATTCTAGAAGACCCCGAAACCCCCAAAATTTGTGGCATTTATCAAGAATACTCACTTAAAAAAAAAAACAAAAAAAACACGCTTTTATTGCTAACCGAACTAAAAAATAGAAAATTATTTTAATTTCGAAGAATTTATATTACAGTAGTAGAAGATCGAACAATCAATCAGAATTTATCACCTCAAAATAAAATTATAATAAAGTTTAAGTTGTTAACAAAAAAAAGAATTAAATTCAGAGTAAAAAGCGTGGGGTGCTTGATAAAGTAAATGTAACAATCATTCTATTGGCAACTGTCTATGAGAGGACAGTTATTAAAAGTAGTAAAAAGCTATGGAACTCCATAACTATATTTCGCTGGAAACTGTATCGATATTGGTTTAATCATGTGCACACCATCTGATCCGAAATCGATACGGACTGATGGGATGTCTTCCGCGTATAGTTGGCCTCTGCGAAAATTTGGCCAGATAATTTCTGTGATAAAACCCATATTGCCATTCACTAAACCTTTCGACACTTCAATGTTCGTCCTTAACATCACTTTAGCTCCTACGAATATTTTCAATACATTCGGAAGACCTCCGGTTTTATTGATGTCACTAGGTATCACAGAATCTACGTCCTTGTTACCTAGATTTCGAGTAGCATCAATGAGTTGGTCTTGTGCTTTTATTGTATAAATAACTGCCCCTTTATTCTTAAAACTCTGGAGAACATTTTCGTTGTGTCTAGCAACCTGATCATTTGTTAGATTCTTAATGCTTTCTCAATCGAGAATTCATTAGTCGCATCTGTTGAAACTTTTTCAGGCAGGATTTCAAGATGCCGAGACATCATTTCTCCAATTCTAAGGGCGTTAAGCACATCTATAAATGTCGTGTCTCCTTGTTGACGCATATTTTGTTTAAGTTCAACCAGAAAGAACTGTCGCCACAAATGTGTAGCTGGCTTCATGTGTTCTGGTTGTTGAAAGACTTGATGTCCTCGAACAGGTGGTAACTGCATTAGATCACCAAATAGAATCACGTTTATGCCTCCAAAACAAGCGTCTGAGGTTTTCAGCTGTCGCAAACGAGAGTCGATCATACAAAGCATCTCATAGGGTACCATAGAAATTTCATCTATGAACAAAAACTCAACATTTTGCCATAATTGACGCATTCCTCTCAAATAGTTACCAGTAAGAAGTGGCATACTCACAATTACTCCATCTTTTTGTACTGGTAGCTTTAGCAGACGGTGTAGCGTTGACCCACCGATCAACCGTGCTGCAACTCCAGTTAGAGCACCAACTTTTACCACCGATTTTCCATAACATCGGTTCACTTGGTTTTTCAATAGATTAAATAGGAATGTTTTCCCGGTGCCTGCTCCACCAGTTACGAAAATTTTCTCTCGTTTAGTATCACCATTGAGTTGGTTCTTGATACTCTCTGTGATAAGAATGAACAATTGTCTTTGATCAACATTAATAGCATGTTGCGCTCTTTGGAATTGATCATTGCTCATTTCTCTCTCTGGTAACTCTTCCTCTTCAACTTCAGGATTTATAATCTCTGGTTGTTCTAAAATTTCGAAAGCATGTATCTGGTTGAATGCGTTTTCAAGCTGTTGGTCCCGCTCACGATGTTGGCACATATGTCTACTTGTTTCCCTTAAACGACCCTCTCGAGCCAAGTAAGCTTCTTTTGCATTATCAAAGCCTTCAAGTAATTCAATTTCTGAACGATAAGGCATATATTGAAGGAGTAAGCTGTAGGAAAAGTTTTCTGGATCCGATGCTGCTATAAAATATGGCACTCTGACAACTGCAGGAATATTTCTCACAACCATTTTGCTCTCATTCAGCAGAGTGATGAGTGGACGACGCATGTTTGGTTGTTCTTCATAGGCATCATGATCAACGCTTTCCTCGGTATCACTTACTGCTTTCGGATAGTAAGGTTCAAACAACATAGCAAACTCTGTAAGGCTCATGTTCGCAAAATCGTAGTCAGGATGTTGTAACGGACGTTTTTCATATCTTTCAAAGATATTGCTGTAGTAGCCAATCGCGTGTCCGCTTCTATCGAATTGCAATACTCGGTAACGCTGTTCTGGCTTTCTTGTGTTCAGGAAAATGCAATTTTGTGAACTGTGTCGTAATGGAATATGACAAAGCCGATATGCACATTCTGCAGCTGATATTTGCCGTTCATGAAGAATCTTCATACATATCTTGAAGAGTTTGCGTGAAAGATCAGTTTCTTCGCGTTGGATTTGTTGTATTGCCTGTGCAATTCCAGAATCAACGCCCTCAGGTTCTGCTTTTGATAGATACTTTGCAATATAGTATGCTATCGCTTCGTTTGATCCGCACGGCTGAATATCCATATTACCTTTCCACAGTCTCAATAACTCTGGGTGGTAATTATTTACCCAAGCATCTTCTTTACGACGCTTAAGTAAGCAAATTCTGCCCCCATTACGGAGGAAATCATCTGAAGAATGTGATACTATTCGTGTCGCGTCACACTCTTGACGTGGAAAGTTGAATCGACATCTCACAGAGGTATTATTCTTCGTACAAGTTTGTGTATGTCGATGGATTTGACATTGTTTTACAAGCTCGAAGAGCTCTGGATCTTCTTCTTCAGTAGGAATTTTACACCAGCAATTCCGATCTAGTAGAAGAATTCCTTCCTCTGTATCAAACCCTGGATGATTTTCGATCCAAACTACCATATGAAGGTGAGGACTACCACGATTCTGAAACTCAATACGCCACCAGAAGTCTTTTACTTTTCCTCCAAATACCTCATCATTATTTTGAATGAATTTCATTAGAGCATTTACTCTGATCATGAAATGTCGGCTTAAAATCACTGGGTACTTTTCGATGAGTCGTTGAGTCTCATAAATGTCAAGTGTTGTTGGGGGTGAACTGTATTAAAAAGCTTCCTTGATCGTATTTCTTCTTTATTGTTCACTCGTAGGAGGGCTGAGCACTGAATGCTTCCCTCGGATTTTGCGCGTATATTTATATCAATTCTGGCCCTAGTCTGATTGGCCACGCAATTACAAGGTCTACTTTTTAGCCAATGAGAGGCCGCCGTTCGGACCTCTCTGTCTAACTTATTCGTTGTTGTCTCTGTCTAACATAATCTATTTGTTTTCTCTTTCTAACTTATATGCTATCCTTATCTAACATATGTGCTTTTCCCTATCTAACATAATATTTATTTATTTACATATTTCATAGGTTCTTAAACATAATCTTTATCCTAATCCTGGCTCGGCGTCCTCAACATCCTCCCCCCGGCGCAGCTTGCGTAGCCTCAGCTTCCACCAACACGACGAGCTTGCTTACTGGTCGCTTGAAGATGCCGGTTCTGGTTCGGATGTCTGCCACTCGTATGCCGCCGTCCGGTCCTTCGTCTGTGCGTTCGACCCGTCCCATGGGCCACACGTTGCGAGGGAGCAGGTGGTCGACCACGATGACGATGTCACCCTCCTGTAGCCGTCGCTCGTTGTCCTTAGGCTCTCCGCGCGGTACCAAGGTAGGTAGGTACTCTCGCACCCAGCGCTGCCAGAACTGATCGGCGAGCGCCAGGCTGACTCTCCAGGCTCGTTGATCGCTGTCGCTGCATGGTCCGGTAGTGGGCAGGCCGGTGGAGGACCCCAACAAGAAGTGGTTTGGGGTTAACGCCTCTGGGTCTCGTGGGTCCACGCTGACGTGTGTTAGCGGCCTGGCGTTGATGGAAAACTCCGCTTCCGTCAGCAGCGTATTCAGGGCCTCTTCCTTTGGCTCCTTTTCTTTCAGGGTGGAGGCCAGTGCGACTTTGACAGATCGCACCAGTCGTTCCCAGGCTCCCCCCTGGTTCGGTGCGCCGGGTGGTATGTATCGCCATTCCATCCGATGCGTCAGACCTTCATCTTGCAGTGCTGGTGCCCATTCTGCGTAAGCGGTCTTGAGCTCCTTGTCCGCTCCTCGGAAGTTGGTGGCGTTGTCAGAGTACATTACTCGTGGCCATCCTCTTCGGGCTGCCATTCTACGCAGCGCCATGATTGCTGAGCTCGTAGACAGCGTTGGGACGACCTCGATGTGCACGGCGCGAGTTGTGAGGCATGTGTACAGGGCCCCCCATCTCTTCTCTCTGCGGCGTCCAATCTTCACCATCATCGGCCCAAAGTAGTCGGTCCCGCAGTGAGTGAAGGGACGTTGAAAGGGCTCGAGACGTGCGCGGGGTAAGTCTCCCGTTGCCGGTGTTCGTGGCTTCGATCTTTGTACTTTGCAGATGGCGCAGTTTTTCTCAATGTTGCGCACTGTTGGTCTGAGATGAATAATCCAGTATCGTTGCCGCAGGTCGTTCGTCACACGCTCTCTGTTTGCGTGTCCCGCAGCGCAGTGTTCTCGTAGCACGATGAGTCGTGTGATCTGATGACGACCATCCAGAATGATCGGTCGTTTTACTTCTTGAGGCGCGGTAGCTGCTTCAATGCGGCCTCTTACATACAGAACGCCGTCTTCCAGCACCGGGTCCAGCCGGAACAGTTTGCTTCCCTTCGTAATCGGACGAGACTTCTTTAGTCGGTGCAGCTCGTCTGGGAAGCTCTCCCTCTGGGCTCGTCGTATCAGTGCGTGCTCTGCTTGCTCCATGTGACGGTGTTCTAGCCGCGCAGCTCGGCGGCGGCACATCTCCACGAATGCCAGCACGCGCGCTGATGCTCTGACCAGTATCTCGTACTTGGAGAAACGTGCGGGATCTGGTAGCCACGTGTCCTCCGTCGTGTCTTCATTCACCGTGTGCAGGATGACTTCTTCTTCGTTGTTGGTGTCCGCCCTTTCTACGGGCCACTCATACTCTGGGCGACGTAGAAAGTCAGGTCCTCGGAACCAACGGTCTTCTGCAGCAATCGGTGTGTTCGTAAATCTGGTTGCGTCGTCTGCAACGTTCTCGCCGGTGGGTAGCCATCGCCAGTCTTCCTTCTGAGTGAGTTCGGATATTTCCCCGAGGCGATGTGCGACGAATGGAGTGTATCTTCGCGCGTCGTGCCGTACATTGGATACGGCATCGATCGATCACCGTCGTAGAGTCGCTCCAGTACGTTGTTCTCTTGACTTGAACGCGATGCTCCCTCTTGATGGTGTCTGCCAATCTGGACCCGATGACCGCCGCTTGTAGTTCCAGGCGGGGTATTGTTTGTGTCTTCTTCGGGGCCACTCTCGCTTTGGCGGCTACGAGACTCAGGTCGATGCTCCCATCCTTTCGTGTGACGCGCCAGTAAGCCACAGCTGAGTAGGCTTGTTCACTCGCGTCTCTCTCTCTCTCTCTCTCTCTCTCTCTCTCTCTCTCTCTCTCTCTCTCTCTCTCTCTCTCTCTCTCTCTCTCTCTCTCTCTCTCTCTCTCTCTCTCTCTCTCTCTCTCTCTCTCTCTCTCTCTCTCTCTCTCTCTCTCTCTCTCTCTCTCTCTCTCTCTCTCTCTCTCTCTCTCTCTCTCTCTCTCTCTCTCTCTCTCTTTTGGCGGTGCAACTCCAGGTCTTGGGAGTCTTCCAGAGCGTACTGCCGTTCCAGACGCAGGCTGGATAGACTGGACAGCTGCTCCAACCAGCTGGCGAAGCGCTCGTTCTCCTCGGCGGGGATTGGTTCGTCCCAGGACATCTTCAGACGCCATAGGTCCTGCAGGATTATCCTCGCTCTGATGGTGTAGTTGCTCAGGAGTCCAATCGGGTCGTATATGGCCATCACTGCGCTCAATGCTTCGCGCTTGGTAGGCGCGCGGGTCTGGGCGCGTACCTCCGCGGGGACTCGGTTCATTGATGTGTTGAACCCGAGTTCATCTCTTTCGGCGTTCCAGTAGAGCCCGAGGATTTTATTCTCTTGTTCGTTTTCCCCCAGTTGCGTCGGCGTGGTGGCCTGCAACTCCTCCGGCACTTCTTCTAGCACGCTTCGATTGTTCGAGTTCCATCCTCGTAGCACGAACCCCGCGGCTGCGTGTACCGCTTGCAATTCGGAGACGGTACGCCGGGCTTCCCTTTCATCTTCAAAGCTTGCCACCAGGTCATCCATGTAATGGCTTCGCGTAATGGCTTCGTAGGCGTGGGGGTGTGTATCGGCATGTACCCTGGCGTTGTGGTCTCGAACGAAGTGCGCCATGAATGGTGAACTTGCTGCTCCGAAGATCATACTTGTCATTTTGAAGTGACGTGGTGGTGCTTCTCGGTCCTCGCCTCTCCACAAGAATTGTTGTGCCGGCTGATCCTCTGGGCGTATCTTGACTTGCAGGAACATCTCTTGTACGTCGGCCGTAATCGCGACGCGCTTTTCCCTGAACCTGAACAATATGCCTTGCAGCGAAACTAGCAGGTCTGGTCCTTCCAAGAGGTGGTCGTTCAGGCTGACCCCATGGCTTCTTGCCGCTGCGTCGAAGACCAGTCTGTGCTTCCCGGGTTTGTTTGGGTTCTGCACGGCGAAGTGTGGCAGGTACCAACATACAGGGCTGGCTTTCTCGTCGCCGTTGCATGGTTCGGCGTATCCCTTCTTCAGCAGGTTGTCCACCTGCCTGGTATATTCCCGGGCGAAGTCAGGGTCGTTGTCCATCTTCTGCTCCATCTTGTGGAGACGTCTTAGGGCGGCCTCGTGGCTCGGAGGCATCCTTATGTCATCCTTTCTCCACGGAAGTCCGGCTTCATAACCCTTGTTGACTTTCTTCAATGTTCGTTCGACGATCTTGGTTGCTCGGAGGTCTTCTTCACTCACGCGTGGCTTGTGCGTGACTCCCAGCGACTCGATGCGAAAGTGATGTTCCACCAGTTCGTGTAAGCGTATGTTCTGCTGCTTGATCGTATCTCCCCTATGTTCAGGGGTGAAGAGGTGCAGCACGCTGTCCTGGTTCCGTATCACTCTGCGTGGCAATGTCCCATGTATCACCCAGCCTAATTGGGTTCTTGATGCGGCCGGTTGGTTCGCTTGACCGACTCGCAGTTCTTGGGACACGATGTATTCCCAGTGGTCTGCCCCCACCAGGATGCCAGGTCGTGTGTCCTCATAACACACTCTGTCTTGTGGTAGGTCTCGCAGATGTTCCTGCTTCAGCAGTGTTCTCGGAATCGACTGCTGTAGCAACTTCATGTTCTTGATGGTGCGGGCTTGCAGTTTGTACCGCACGTTATCCGCGTGTTAAGTTAAAATTCATTTAAAATAGAAATACTTTAATATTTCATTAAGTTTTATTATAATTTAGTATATTTAGCATTCATTATCCTGTACTTACATTTGCAAGAGTATCTATGTGACATTTCTTAGTCCCTAGTCAATTCACCACCTGCCAGTTTGTCATCAACACATTTTTGTTCAACATAATTGAAAAAGCCAACACATAATGTCTCAATTAGCTGATATTGAATCTGCACAGAAATCCTTAGAGGAATGCTTTACAAGAAGAATGGCTGAGCTGGAAGCACAAATCCAGGTTAGTGGCCCAGCTAAAGAAACTGTTGCAAAGGTAGCCGAAGAGTTTCGATGCTTCCGAGAACTCATGTTCAACATGTTGGGGATCCTCCGAAGGCAAATAAGCGAGTGCTCCAAGTTAGTGGACTCCATAGAGACTAGGCAGCGAAAGAAAGCGCTTCTCTTCACTGGGGTTGCTGAGACAGACAAGGAAGAATGTGCCAATGTTGTCCTGGGTATTCTCAAAAGCAAGATGGCTCTTAAAGACATCACAGTCTCATCCATCAAGGTATGTCATCGGCTTGGTGAGCAAGGAAGGGGACGTGATCGACCCATACTAGTCCGCTTTACTAATGTGGACAACAAATTGACAGTATGGAAGGCGAAATCGGCACTGAAGGGGGCTCCCATAGCTGTAAAGGAGTTCCTTACTAAGACCCGGCAGGCTGCATTTTCAAAGGCCCGTCTTCACTTCGGGATGCGTTCAAGCTGGACTCAGGAGGGGGTCATTGTTGTCAAAGCTCCAGATGGTAATAGATATAAAATCACATCTATGGACGATCTCAAGCCCCTCTTAGAGAAGTTTCCAAAGGAGGAAGGAGTCGCTTCTTCTTCACCAGTGAGACCAGTGAGTGCTAGTGCATCAGGTTCGAACATTAAAAATACTCGGCGCAATTAGCTGCAGTGCTTCATGGTATTGTAACAACAATGGTTTGGTATTGATACTGTAGATATTGTCATAAGTTAGCCGGTATGTTCTTGTTGTTTCGTATGTTTCTGATCACATTTAGTATGTAAACTCTTAAATGTTTTTTTTTAATATGTAACCGTCTATGATAGTTATATTACCCACATATTTGTTATAAATACACTTATTGAATATGAATATAGGGTGGAAATTCTTGAGTTTAGTAATAGATTTCATTGGCCAATGTCAAACTGTATTTGCCTGTCATTTTTGTCAACTGGGGTGCGTTCGGAAACACAACGGAGCTAATTTGCCTTTTGTCATATATTTTTATGTATTTCATAGGTTTGATATTTTTATATATTATATTTTTATTTTTCGATTTTACTTTACGTGAGCTTATTTTCCATTTTCTTATGTGTTAGTATCTTATTTTTTATACTTTGTCTGATTTTTACATGTGTGTTGGTGTTGACTGGCGGGTGGTGTAGATACACTTGCATTTGGTTTTAATTTAGTATTACTTTAGTATATATTTTATATTATATTTTAATTTTATTTTTTATATTCTATATATATATATTTTTTTTTTGTATTATATTTATCAGTTTCATGATTATGATATCATCCGACGATGACTCATCTTTTCTTTCTTTTAATAATTCTATTATATCATCAGCTTCTAACGATAGTTTCTGCTCTGCTACAGATACGCTTGGCGATCTTGTAAGAGATAGCTTTTGCATACACTCTAATCACTTGTTTAACGTCTGTCATATTAATGCCCAGAGTATTCCCAGCCATTATGCTGACCTGTTAGAAGCTTTCTCTAATACCAATGTTCACGCCATCCTGATTTCTGAGACTTGGCTCAAACCTCAACTTCTTTCTACTACTTATGCTCTTCCCGGCTTTACTCTCATCCGAAACGACCGGCTCGTGCGGAAGGGGGGTGGGGTGGCGATATACCTCCGCAGTGATTTACCTTACAAAGTCATCTCTACCTCACCCGACAGCACTTCTGCTTCCGCTGAGTTTCTCTTCCTCGAGGTTTGTGTCAAGGGAGTCAAAGCTGCTCTAGGTGTAGTCTATTGTCCCCCTACGATTGACTATTTCACTGTTATCGAATCAGTTCTTGAATCTTTAGGGTCTGAGTATTTACATCACTTAGTCATGGGTGACTTTAATACCGATCTTCTTAATCCCAACTCCCCTCGAACCCAAAAACTGCAATGCCTAATTAACTCAACAAATTTTCATATCTTACCTCTCCAAGCCACTCACAATAATTTTAACAGGAATGACACTTGGTTAGACCTGATCATCACCTCAAATCCTTCCCTCGTCCCTTCTCATGGTCAACATCCCGCTCCGGGATTTTCTCATCACGACCTTATTTTCCTTTCCTATAATATAAAACCTCCTAAACCTCAACTTAAAACTCTGCACAGGCGTTGTTTTGGGCGTATGGATGTTGATAAGTTACGTCTGGATGCTTGTAATATTGACTGGAGTGCCTTACATAGTGTCCATACGGTTGATCAAAAAGTCCAGATCTTCAATGACAGGATTCTCAAACTTTATGATGACCATGCACCCGTGAAGAGAATCAGGCTGAAGCATGCTCCCGCGCCTTGGCTGACTGCAGGCATTCGAATGGCAATGAGGCGCAGGGATCGTGCATTTCGCAAATACAAAAGAGATCGTAGTGTAGATAACTGGGACAACTTTAAGAGAGCAAGGAATGTGTGCAATCAAATGATACGTAACGCTAAACGCCGCCACATTATCAACAATATTTCTTCTTCATCTCCCGCTGACATCTGGAAGTTCCTTGGAACTCTAGGTGTCGGAAAAACATGTAAACATGGTCTACCGATGGCGATTGGCTTAGACGATATCAATAAATATTTCACCTATACTACTTCTTCATTGGATCGTCTTTCCATAAGCCAGACGGTCGACCACATAAATGGCTTACCCCATCCCAAAATTTGTCCATTTAAACTTTCTCCAGTGACACCGGATGAGATTAAAATAATAATCAACTCTATAAAATCTAAGGCCGTAGGCTGCGATAACATTAGCAGATACATGATTATTATAATCCTTGACCAAATTCTTCCCGTGATCACTCATATCATAAATGCTTCCCTCGAGTCTGGATCCTTTCCCACTTTATGGCGCAAAGCTTTTGTTCGTCCTTTGCCTAAAGTACCCAATCCCTCACTGCCTAACCATTTCCGTCCCATATCCATTCTCCCTTTCTTATCCAAAGTCCTTGAGAGCTGCGTTCATAAGCAGTTGTCTGTGTTTGTCCATCTAAATAATATTCTCAGCCCATACCAATCGGGATTTCGACCTGGCCATAGTACAGTCACCGCTATGCTGAAAGTGACTGGCGATATAAGGTCGGGCATTGAGGACAAAAATATCACTGTGCTTGTCCTAGTTGATTTTTCAAACGCCTTCAATATGGTTAGTCACGATATCCTTCTATCCATCCTCTCCCCCTTTATGATCTCATCCGAATCACTGGAATGGTTCCATTCTTATCTTCAAGGACGCCAGCAGTCGGTCCACATAGATGATTCTTCATCAGGTTGGAGTGACATAGGCTCTGGTGTTCCTCAAGGCGGCATTCTCTCTCCACTTCTATTTTCATTATTTATTAACCTTTTATCTTCCGAGCTTCAGTGTGCGTATCATTTGTACGCCGATGACCTGCAAATTTACTCTCAAGCTAGCATTCAGAATCTGCCACAAGCCATCGATGATATTAACCGAGACCTAGACTTAATAAAAAAGTGGTCTGATCGCTTCGGATTGGCCGTAAATGTGGCCAAGACACAGGCAATAATGGTTGGTGGTTCCCGTATGATGAGCAAAATTGACATGGCAAGAATGACTCCCATTGTTTTTAATGGAGCCACCATCCCAATTAGTCCCACTGTCAAAGATCTCGGCTTGTACATCGATGGTACTCTTGGGTGGCAAGTGCAGGTCTCCGATGTGTGTCGAAGGGTGACCGGTGCACTACGATCTCTTTATCGGTTAAAAAATCTTCTCCCTACCAAAACCAAGACAATGCTTGTGCAGACTTTAATTTTCCCCATGATCAACTATGGTGATGTCTGTTCTACCGACCTGAATGCAGATCTGCTCAATAAACTGGACCGACTTCTCAACAGTTGCATTCGATTCATATTCAATCTGCGTAAGTTTGATCACGTTTCTTCTTACCGCTCCCAACTAACATGGTTACCTATTCGTCAGCGACGTAGTTTGCGGTCAGTGACTATGCTCTTCACTCTCCTTCACTCTCCCAATGCACCTTCTTACCTTACTTCTCACTTTCAGTATCGTTGCTGTAACCATGTTATAAACTTACGCTCTGCCGACAATCGTCTCCTTCTCTGTCCCACTCATAGTTCTACTCTTGTTCATTCTTCTTTTCCTGTCCAATCGGTCTTACTCTGGAATGCGCTCCCCCCGGAAATCAGGATGTGTAATAGCCGTGACACATTTAAAGCGAAAGTGAAGCAGCTTTACTTCCAACATGCAGAAACTGAATAATATTTATGTGTATTATATGATATTTATATATATATTATATATATATATGTACATGTATTATAAGTAGATTTATTCGTATTTATACATTATCTATTATATAATTAGATGTATGATATTATTATATATTATATTCCATAGCCGTGGTGGCCGAGTGGTTCGAGCAGTTGCCTGCGACGCAAAGGTCGCAAGTTCGAATCCCGACTGTACCAATGAGTTTTTCTAAACTTAAGTACAGTGATTAGTCACACCACGAGCTTTACGGTGAAGGAAAACATCGAGAGGAAACCTGCATACGTCTGAGAAGAAATTCAATGGCGTATGTATAGTCGTGCTTGAGTAACGGCGATGGACTCGCCATCTGTCACGTTGGCACCTAATATACCTCTGGCGGAAAGTAGGTGTGTGGGTATTACCTATACACCTCTGCCTACCCCTTCGGGGACCCTTGTGGGAAGGCGTGAGGATATATATATATATTCCATAGTATATTGACTCATTAGAAAACATACTTGAACAATTTCTTCCATCATACAACCATGCTATTATTATGGGAGACTTTAACACTTGTCTTCTTAAAGATGATTTCCGCGCTTGTTCACTTCGCTCCCTTGTAGGCTCCAAAAATTTATCTATTCTTCCTCTAAATGCCACCCACCATTTTCCAAACTGCATTCCTTCCCTTCTTGACTTAATCTTTGTTTCATGCACTGAACATGTAGCCAAACATGGTCAATATACAGCTGATGCCTTCTCTTATCATGACCTTCTTTTCCTTTCTTACAAAATTCAACCGCCTAAACCTAAGACCAAAATCCTCTTACAGCGAAATTTTCGGACTATGGACGCCAATGCTTTGCTGGAGGATGCGAAGAACTTAGATTGGAATCCACTCGTGAATAGTACAAATGTTGATGAACAAGTTACAATTTTTAATAATATAATAATTAGCCTGTATGATAAACATGCACCCATTCGAGCAATTAAAATAAAACATCGCCCTTCGCCTTGGCTGACAGATGAAATAAAAATATTACTGGCTAAAAAAGCCAAAGCTAAATCACGCTACAGGTGTCGAAAAAGTACTCTGGATTGGGAAAAATATGTCGAAATCAGAAATCACTGCAATAAGGTGTGTAGGAATGCTCAACGCCGACATATTCATAGTTCTATTGAAAATGGTGATCCGGTTAAAATTTGGAAATTTCTGAGATCGCTGGGGCTTGGAAAATCGCGCCTGAACACTTTGCCGAGTGATCTAAATATTGATTCACTCAATGATTACTTCTCATCTACTCCTAAATTTGATGATAATATAAAAGCATCGACAGTACGATTTCTCTCATCCCTTCCGAAGCCCGATTGTTCTCCCTTTGTTCTTAATCAAGTTACTGTCAGTGACGTTAAGAAGAGCATAATATCAATCACCTCCAATGCAGTGGGCAGTGATTGTGTCAGCCGTAATATGATCCTTCCAATCCTAGATCAAATTCTTCCCACAATCTGCCACATCCTCAATACCTCAATTGAAACTGGTGACTTTCCGACAGTGTGGAAAGAAGCCCAGATTACACCTCTACCTAAAAAAAAATAACCCCACATCCTTTTCTGAATTTCGCCCTATATCCATTTTACCATTCCTCTCTAAAGTCCTTGAGCGCCTTGTAAATTATCAATTCAGTGCTTACCTGACAAAAAACGATCTCCTTAATCCGTTCCAATCCGGTTTCCGTCCCGGTCACAGCACGAGTACAGCTCTGGTTCATATTACGGATGACATAAGGCTAGGCATGGAATACGGCAAGGTGACGGTACTTGCATTGCTTGATTTTAGCAATGCATTTAACACCGTCGACTTTGATGTAATGCTCAGTATGTTGTGTTCTCTTAATGTATCTCCTGATGCAATTGATTGGTTTCATAGTTACCTGTATGGCCGTCGGCAGCGCATTCATATCGAGGGTCAATGCTCATCGTGGTGTAATATAACTGCCGGCGTACCTCAGGGCGGCGTTCTTTCTACTTTACTTTTTGCAATTTTTATAAATACGATTTCCAATGGACTCTCTTCTTCCTTCCACCTATATGCAGATGATCTTCAGATTTATACTCAGGCTCCTGTAGATGGACTGACAGCGGCTATTGACTCAATCAACAGAGACTTGTGCCACATATGTGATTGGAGTAAGGCGCACGGCTTGGCAATTAACCCTACAAAGACTCAGGTGCTTGTGGTTGGGGGACCTAGAATGAATGCCAAATTTCAATTGTCTCAACTTCCCCAAGTTTTTTGTGATGGCTCCGTTATTGAATATAACGATCAAGTAAAAACTTGGGGATAATCATAGATAGGAATCTTTCCTGGAACCCACAGCTACAGGAACTTAGTCGTAAGGTATATGCTGCAGCCGGCTCCTTACGAAGATTGCGTAACTTTCTTCCCATTCCTACAAAAATTTCCCTCGTGCAATCGCTTCTTTTTCGCATCCTTAACTATGCTGATGCCAGCTATCTAGATCTCACCGAAAACCAACTGAACAAACTTGAGCGCCTTCAAAATTTCTTTATTAGATTTATATTTGGCTTGCGCAAATATGATCATGTGTCCGAGTTTCGCACTAAGCTCAAGTGGTTAACAGTCCGCCTTCGTCGGAATACTCATATTCTTTCCTTACTCTTTGCTATTCTTTTTTCGCCTTCTTCCCCTTCTTAAAGATCGTTTCGGGTTCCTTTATGAGTCTCATTCCCGACTGTTGAGATCATCGGAAAACTTAAAGCTGAGGACACCGATCCACACGACCCGCTATATGGACCAATCCTTCGCCGTTCAAGCAGTGCGCCTGTGGAACGCGCTGCCATTGACCATAAGGCAAGCAAAGACATCTCATTCCTTTAAACTACTTGTGAAGGAACATTACCTAAATTCTGTGCAATAATTATAAATAAATATATTTGTATCGACATGTATATATATATATAAATTTTTATGTATTTAATTTCTTTTAATAAGATGCCGTACACCTCCAACTACCAAATTAAGTATCTAAATATTAATGTATTCCATCCAATGGTTGTCTGGAAGAGATCGCCGAGTGCGATAAGACCGCCAATTGTACTTTTTGCCTATGATGTACTATCTAAATTAAATATAGTGTACAATAAAGCATATAAATAAATAAAAATAAATATATTATAATAATATATAAAGAATTTATGTTTATATTTCCTAACTATTTATTTCTTTTATAGCCTGCCATGCCTATCTCTGCATCACCCAAAGGTTAGCTGGTAGAGAATGCCTTCGGCATTAAGTTCGCCTTAGCAAAATGTTTTGCAGGAAGTTTTAATAAATAAATAAATAAATAAATATACAAAGCAAAAGTGTGTGCAAGAAGAGGCAGAGGAAGGCCACGTTCCAACTACCTGGATCAAATAGATCGGACTCTGAAGGACGGGAACGTTAAGAGTACTCGAAACCGACGAGCATGTATGAAGAGACTGATGAATGTGGACGAAGCGAAAGAGGTATGTAAGTCTAGAGAGAACTGGCGCTCTATACTCTCTGCCTACCCCGCTAGGGCATTGGCGTGATGATATGTATGTATGATAAATAAATAAATTATTATTATTATTATTATTATACTACAACCCGAAAAAAATACCTAACAATAGATTTTATTTACTGCTTACGCATGTTTTATTGAATAAAAATGCAAATATATTATTTATATTCTAACATAATTCTGCGATTTTTCTTTACGAAATGAGCTAGAACTTTTTCAAAACTTTTTTCATTTTAACAATACATGTTTTTCAATTAAAATGACTCCAAGATTTGACAATCTCGCTTCACTTTGGCTGTTCCTTGTATAGGTATGAGTCATACATAGAACTGTGAAAATGTGTGAAAAACCCATCCTTACGCCTATAATCAATTTTCATATCGGGACGAGCCCGTCCATGTTTAATGATATATTTTTTATTTTCGAAAGATTGTTTTGAGAACGAAATTAACTCATTTAATAGCTAATCTGTAAGACAACAACCTACTTGTATTAACTCTACCATTTCTCACCTAACAGACTACGTGACGACAAGAAACCAAAATAAACAAACAAACCTTTACGGTGAAACAAAACAAACACTGTGACAACACTTGGCAAGTAAAATTTCACTACTTTCGTTTTTTTTAACCATATCAGCCAAATCATTGGCTACCAATAATACTGCTTCTATTGAGCAGTCAAACCATGATCACAATAATTATTCTTTGGAATACGTTCCAAATACTTTAAATTAAGTTCTAAGACAACAGAGGCTTTCTCTGGCACAACTCACAAGTATAATGAAAATGTTTTTAAGCTGGTGCATCAGAATATACAAGGTATTTTAAGTAAAGAACTAGAATTGGAATTGTTCATGAACTGCAATAATATTAATATTTTATGTTTAACTGAACATTGGCTAAGGGACGAGCAGATCATGCTCAATTTAAAAAATCACCAGGTTGCTAGTGCCTTCAGCAGGAAAGATGCAATACCATACCAAATATTATCATGGGGGTTCCATGATAATATTGGAGAAAAATATTAAGTATAAAGAACGTAGGGACATTGTGCATCTCTCTGCTGAGCGTACTATTGAATTGTCATGTATAGAGTTAGAGCGATACATTGTTGTGTGCGTATACCGACCCCCAAGTGGAGATTATAATAATTTCGAAAAAGCGATGGAAGAAGTTTTAAATAAAATTTGTAAGACAGGCAAAAATATAATAGTATGTGGAGATTTTAATGTAAATATAATAGAAAACTCATCCACAAGTAACAGTTTTAAATGCCTTTTTGCCTCTTTTAATTTTATTAACATGTTTTCTGAGCCAACTAGAATAACTAGCGTATCAGCTACATGTATTGATAATATATTTACAAATTTTGAGCCCATTAATAAAGACATTATAAATAAACTAGAATCAGATCACTGTGGCCAATTAATAAGTTTTAGAAAACATAATGTTAAAGTTCCCAAAAAGAGGATTACTTATGTACCTGTAAATGCAAGTCGCTTGAATAGTTTTTGCGGTAATGTGCTCAGTAAATTTCCTTTAAAAAGTAACCACCAAAATCCTCAATCAATGTATAACTCTCTTTTCCAAGTGGTACATAAAGAACATGAGCGCATATTCACCCCTAAGACTGTTCAAATTGATAACCATATGGCGTTTGGTGAGTGGGCTACCACAGGCATTCATAGAAGTAGACGAAGGCTGTATGAACTATACCATGAGAAAACATTTAATTTTGATTTTGATTCGACAAAACGTGGTGGGGATAGCTGCGCATCGGTACTGTCGCGCACGCCATTGTTATCTTAACAAATTGGTTACGATAATCTTTACTAATAAAGAACGTGTTTTAGTTTGTCCTTCTTTTATATCTCAGTTAGTTCATTTAAACTAGTCTCGTGACTAATATATAAATGCGGTGGTAGTAGATATTTATATGGATGGATGTTTATGGTTAATTAGTATGGGAAGGTAGAAATAAATTTAAATAAAAGTTTGACAATTTTTTATTAAATATGTAATTATCAAATGATATTAGGGGATCCCAGTGGAAGCGTGCACGTCGCGATTCCTGCCAGCCCAGGGGCCTGCAATTCCACTCGATGCGCATTGGCCGGACGGCTGTTAAGGCGTGCCCCCGAGGCGACGCGCACCAGTCCGTCCCTGCTGGTGCGAAAAATCCAGCACAGTGCGGCGATGGGGACCGCCACCCATCACGCGGAGTGCCTCACGGCGGAAAGTGGAGTGTGGAGTGTAGGATGGGTGTATGGAATGTAAGAGGAGGTATGGCTGATAAGATGAACGAATTGATCGATGTTATGACAGAGAGCGAGTTAGATGTTGTGTGCTTGTCTGAAACCAAGCGGAAGGGTAGTGGAGTAGACGAGCTCCCGTGCGGGAGTTTAGTGCTGTGGTCAGGAGTGGCAAACACCGAGCACGCCTGCCAGGGAGTGGGAATTCTGCTATCCAGCCGCTTGGCAGAATGTATGATAAGTTATGATGCGGTGAGCCGAGACTTATTTGGGCTCGCTTTAAAATAGGCCTTACCTGACTATTTTTAGTCGCGGTGTATGCTCCGGTGGCCTCAGCGGACACTTGCGACCTGAATAAGTTCTGGGAATGTGTGAGTAATGTTCTAGAGATGAAAGAAGGGAATGAAAAGCTGATTATTTGTGGTGATCTGAATGGATGGGTCGGGACAGCCCGTAAGGATTACGAGGCATAAGAGAGTGAACGAGGCAGGCAAGCTGATATTAGATGTATTCATGGAGAGAAACCTTTTTGTGGCGAACACCATGTTCGACCACAAAAGGATTCATCAGTATACATGGGAACGGAAAAATGAGCGAAGCATGATAGATCTGTTTCTAATAGATCAGCGACTCAGAACACAGGTGATGGACACCAGGGTGTATAGGGGAGCTGACCTGGGAACGGACCACTTCCTAGTTATAACTAGGATAAGAGGTCTGTTCGCGGGCTGGCGATCCCGCGCTGGGGGTCCCTGTTCTGCAGTCGCAGACCGCATCAAAAGCTGGAGGCTTCAAGATGCGGCTATTAGAGACAGATATCAAGAAAGGGTATCTGAACAGCTAGCCTGTCCACCGAAAGATGTGTTTGAGAGTGTCGATGTTTGTTGGCAGTTCCTTAAGTCCAGCATATTATGCGCCGCGAAAGAGGTTTGTGGCATTTCGAAAGGGCGGACAACCAAAATGGCGATGGTTGGTGGGATGATGAAGTGAAAGAAGAAGTTAAAAAGAAGAAGGATGCAAGGCAAGACATTTTGGCTATGTCCAGCTCAAGTGAGAGTATGAAAGAAAAGATGAAAGAAAAATACCGCCTGCAAAAAAATCGTACGAAAGAGATAATAGCTCAGAAGCGTGAGAGGTTCCAAATGACTGTAGACGAAAAACTGTCACAGAATTTCAAGGACAATGCAAAACTTTTTTGGAGGGAAGTTAAGAAGTCCAGAAATTGTGTTACAGCTAGTAGTAGGATGAATGTGATTTTCTCGAAGGACAATAACATACTTACAGACAAAACACACGTCACAAAACAGACGTCCTCAGGGATGGAGTGAATTTTACAAAGATATGTATGATGATGATGCCGCTGATCTACTCACAGAGCTGCCTCCAACAGAATCTGTCGAGGATCCTTTAGCGGATAAAATAAGTATGGGAGAGATTGTAAGTGCGATAAGAAGTCTGAAATGTAGAAAAGCTGCGGGAATAGATGGGATTACGGCTGAGATGATCAAGTACGGTGGACCAGCGGTCTGGGACGTCATCTATTTGCTATGCAATCTTTGCTGGGAAAAGGGTGATGTTCCGGACGACTGGAGGCGAGCAGTCATCGTGCCTTTCTATAAAGGAAAGGGATCACGATTGGACTGCTCAAACTACAGAGCCATCAGCTTGGTCAGCTTAGCTAGTAAAGTGTACACGAAGATCCTGACGATAAGAATGCAAGAGCGATCCGAAAGGTTTCTCTGGGAATCCCAAGGTGGATTTAAACCAGGAAGAGGATGTATGGATCAAACCTTCTCGCTTCGCGGAATCGCGGAAAAGTTTTTGGATATTAACCAAAAGGTTTTCTGCGCTTTCGTCGACTTGGAGAAGGCATTTGATAGAGTCGTACGAAAGGAACTCTGGGACGTGTTGCCTGGATATGGAGTGAGCAGTTCCCTACTGCATGCCGTGAAATCACTCTATAGTGATAGCGAGGCGTGCGTTAGGGTTAACGGTGGGATGTCACCCTGGTTTGATGTGAAGTCGGGGGTCAAACAAGGGTGTATCATGTCTGCCTGGCTGTTCATTATATATCTAGATAACTGTCTGAGAGCACTAAGAACGAACGGATGTGGAGTGAAAATGGGAAACTTAGTGGTCAACTGCCTATTATACGCCGATGACGCGGTTTTACTGGCGTCATCAGAGGGCGAACTGCAGTCACTAGTTACCATAATGAAAGTAGAATGTGAAAAGAAGGGGCTGCGCCTAAACGCTGGCAAGACTAAGGTTCTGGTATTCGAAAGAGATGAACAAGTGACCGAGTGTGCTATATCGGTAAATGGGTAAATTCTAGAGCAAGTGAATGAATTTGTATATCTTGGAAGCATGTTCACACGAGATGGAAAGTATGAAAAAGATATTGAAAGAAGGATAACTGCCGGAAATAAGGTGAATGGAGCCTTGTCGGCGTTGATGGGCAGTAAAAGTCTGAGCAAGAATGCTCGAGTTGCTGTCCACAACGCGATATTGATACCTACCTTATTGTATGGCAGCGAATCCTGGGTATGTCAGAGGAAGTATGAAAATAGCTTGAATGCAGTCGAGATGCGATCTCTTCGAAAAATGTGCGGCGTAACGATATTAGATCGAATCCGCAATGAAGAGATTCGCAAATCAACTGGCGTGAATGAGGGCGTGATTGTAAAGATGAAGAAAGGCATGTTACGTTGGTTTGGACACATAGAAAGGATGAGTGAAGAAAGATTGACGAAACAGATATACAAAGCAAAAGTGTGTGCAAGAAGAGGCAGAGGAAGGCCACGTTCCAACTACATACATACATACATATCATCACGCCAAGTCCCTAACGGGGTAGGCAGAGAGTATAGAGCGCCAGTTCTCTCTAGACTTACATACCTCTTTCGCTTCGTCCACATTCATCAGTCTCTTCATACATGCTCGTCGGTTTCGAGTACTCTTAACGTTCCCGTCCTTCAGAGTCCGATCTATTTGATCCAGGTAGTTGGAACGTGGCCTTCCTCTGCCTCTTCTTGCACACACTTTTGCTTTGTATATCTATTTCGTCAATCTTTCTTCACTCATCCTTTCTATGTGTCCAAACCAACGTAACATGCCTTTCTTCATCTTTACAATCACGCCCTCATTCACGCCAGTTGATTTGCGAATCTCTTCATTGCGGATTCGATCTAATATCGTTACGCCGCACATTTTTCGAAGAGATCGCATCTCGACTGCATTCAAGCTATTTTCATGCTTCCTCTGACATACCCAGGATTCGCTGCCATACAATAAGGTAGGTACCAATATCGCGTTGTGGACAGCAACTCGAGCATTCTTGCTCAGACTTTTACTGCCCATCAACGCCGACATGGCTCCATTCACCTTATTTCCGGCAGTTATCCTTCTTTCAATATCTTTTTCATACTTTCCATCTCGTGTGAACATGCTTCCAAGATATACAAATTCATTCACTTGCTCTAGAATTTGCCCATTTACCGATATAGCACACTCGGTCACTTGTTCATCTCTTTCGAATACCAGAACCTTAGTCTTGCCAGCGTTTAGGCGCAGCCCCTTCTTTTCACATTCTACTTTCATTATGGTAACTAGTGACTGCAGTTCGCCCTCTGATGACGCCAGTAAAACCGCGTCATCGGCGTATAATAGGCAGTTGACCACTAAGTTTCCCATTTTCACTCCACATCCGTTCGTTCTTAGTGCTCTCAGACAGTTATCTAGATATATAATGAACAGCCAGGCAGACATGATACACCCTTGTTTGACCCCCGACTTCACATCAAACCAGGGTGACATCTCACCGTTAACCCTAACGCACGCCTCGCTATCACTATAGAGTGATTTCACGGCATGCAGTAGGGAACTGCTCACTCCATATCCAGGCAACACGTCCCAGAGTTCCTTTCGTACGACTCTATCAAATGCCTTCTCCAAGTCGACGAAAGCGCAGAAAACCTTTTGGTTAATATCCAAAAACTTTCCGCGATTCCGCGAAGCGAGAAGGTTTGATCCATACATCCTCTTCCTGGTCTAAATCCACCTTGGGATTCCCAGAGAAACCTTTCGGATCGCTCTTGCATTCTTATCGTCAGGATCTTCGTGTACACTTTACTAGCTAGCTGCCCAAGCTGATGGCTCTGTAGTTTGAGCAGTCTAATCGTGATCCCTTTCCTTTATAGAAAGGCACGATGACTGCTTGCCTCCAGTCGTCCGGAACATCACCCTTTTCCCAGCAAAGATTGCATAGCAAATAGATGACGTCCCAGACCGCTGGTCCACCGTACTTGATCATCTCAGCCGTAATCCCATCTATTCCCGCGGCTTTTCCACATTTCAGACTTCTTATCGCACTTACAATCTCTCCCATACTTATTTTATCCGCTATAGGATCCTCGACAGATTCTGTTGGAGGCAGCTCTGTGAGTAGATCAGCGGCATCATCATCATACATATCTTTGTAAAATTCACTCCATTGTTCAGATACCCTTTCTTGATATCTGTCTCTAATAGCCGCATCTTGAAGCCTCCAGCTTTTGATGCGGTCTGCGACTGCAGAACAGGGACCCCCAGCGCGGGATCGCCAGCCCGCGAACAGACCTCTTATCCTAGTTATAACTAGGGAGTGGTCCGTTCCCAGGTCAGCTCCCCTATACACCCTGGTGTCCATCACCTGTGTTCTGAGTCGCTGATCTATTAGAAACAGATCTATCATGCTTCGCTCATTTTTCCGTTCCCATGTATGCTGATGAATCCTTTTGTGGTCGAACATGGTGTTCGCCACAAAAAGGTCTCTCTCCATGCATACATCTAATATCAGCTTGCCTGCCTCGTTCACTCTCTTATCACCATACTTGCCGAGTACTGCCTCGTAATCCTTACGGGCTGTCCCGACCCATCCATTCAGATCACCAAAAATAATCAGCTTTTCATTCCCTTCTTTCGTCTCTAGAACATTACTCACACATTCCCAGAACTTATTCAGGTCGCAAGTGTCCGCTGAGGCCACCGGAGCATACACCGCGACTAAAAATAGTCGGGTAAGGCCTATTTTAAAGCGAGCCTAAATAAGTCTGGGGCTCACCACATCATAACTTATCATACATTCTGCCAAGCGGCTGGATAGTAGAATTCCCACTCCCTGGCAGGCGTGCTCGGTGTTTGCCACTCCTGACCACAGCACTAAACTCCCGCCCGGGAGCTCCCTTCCACTTGGTTTCAGACAAGCACACAACATCTAACTCGCTCTCTGTCATAACATCGATCAATTCGTTCATCTTATCAGCCATACCTCCTCTTACATTCCATACACCCATCCTACACTCCACACTCCGCTTCCCGCCGTGAGGCACTCCGCGTGATGGGTGGCGGTCCCCATCGCCGCACTGTGCTGAATTTTTCGCACCAGCGGGGACGGACTGGTGCGCGTCGCCTCGGGGGCACGCCCTAACAGCCGTCCGGCCAATGCGCATCGAGTGGAATTGCAGCCCTCTGGGCTGGTAGGAATCGCGACGTGCACGCTTCCACTGGGATCTCCAACTACCTGGATCAAATAGATCGGACTCTGAAGGACGGGAACGTTAAGAGTACTCGAAACCGACGAGCATGTATGAAGAGACTGATGAATGTGGACGAAGCGAAAGAGGTATGTAAGTCTAGCGAGAACTGGCGCTCTATACTCTCTGCCTACCCCGTTAGGGACTTGGCGTGATGATATGATGATGATGATTAAATGAAATACAAGCTAAAATATTCATATATTTTTTATTAAAAACATTAATTTGAATGAGATAGGGATAGCATTAAAGAAATATTAATCTGAATCTGATAGGGGTAATACACCTTCCACTAAACTGCCGTATGCCTGGCCCTTAAACAAACTTAACAGTAACAGTCTACAGAAAAACACAACGGAACGCGACAGTACACCAGAAGTGAGCGGGGCGTCGTATCGGTGCGCGGGACAGGGAACGACTAAAGGGCCAATAAGCGCCTACGCATCCCCGCGCGCGTCCCTTGCACTCCCCCCAGTTATCCTATTTTTGAGTTCTGCGCATGAACGGTCAGCGCTAGACTTATTTGCCGCGACCTATACCTACCTATCCCTTTCACTGCTGAAATACATCACAACTCTTCTCTTGATCCTAATCGCGCCTTAATTTAACCCTATCACTCCAGACACTCAAATTCCCTCACAAAACACGCACAAGCTCATTATTTTCGCAGATTAAGTTCGCAATTCGCAATTTGTTCTCAATCATTCCGCCATTTAACTACCTACACGGTTCAAATTAGAAAACGCATCATTTTATAAACGCTTGGAATTAACTTCCGTAATTCTGTTTGCTATGAAAGTGTGAAATTTAAAAGCGGGTGAATGTCACGTCAATGTCACGGTTGAATCAGAGAATGCGTATATATAATTTATTGGGCCGCGTTCACTTATAATATCACATACACAGGATATGAGATTAGCTAAGAGCAATGCGGCGCATAATTCCAGGCGAGCGAGAGACACTTTCTTCAGCGGTGCGACGCGTGATTTAGAGCTAAGAAGGTTGACAACTCCTGGCGAATCCGCGTTAGTACCGACACGAACATATAAAACAGCTCCGTAGAATTTTTCACTAGCGTCAGCGAAACCAACGATAGTCACGTGAGACCCTGCTGTTATACCTACATGTCGCGGTATACTTAATTTAGACAGATCCGAGAGTTCGCTTCTGAACTGAGTCCATTTTTGTCGTATGGAATCCGGGACAGGTTGATCCCAGTCTAACCCGCGTTGCCAACACTCCTGAACTAACAATTTCATAAAAGCTGTAATGCAGCCTAAAAAACCTAAAGGGTCAAAAAGACGAGCGGTAGCGGAAAGGATAGTGCGCTTTGTCGGCACACAAACATCAGAATCATCATCGGTGATTTTATAGGTAAAAATATCATCGTGGGGTTGCCATTGCAATTGCAAGGATTTCAAAAATTCTAAAACTAAAATCTCCATTTATACATCTCTCGTTCGCTGCAATCTCGAGTATTGCAGTGTCGTCTGGAACCCACACTATGACATTTATGACAAAAGGTTGGAACGCATACAGAAGCGCTTTATTTGGCACTTAGCCTATAGTTGCAACTTAGCAAAAAAACTTTTCAGTTACAACGACAGACTGCAGCACTTTAAGCTTTCATCTCTTTCTACTCGAAGGAATCAATTGGGCAGCATGTTTCTGTACAATATTATAAATGGTAAAATTGACTCCCCTCATTTATTAAAGTTAATAAATTTCTCAGCACCAAAGAGACGACCCAGGTCTGCGAATCTCAAACCGTTTGTTGAAAAAATCTCGCGTTCACGCCAAGGCAGCTTCTCTCCCATTAATAGGCTCATCCGTCACTACAATGCTCTCCATAGAATTGCTGAAGGCAAAATCAGGGACGACCAGAACTTTCCTAATACCGTCGATATCTTTTCTGATAAACCCTCTAAATTTAAGCGATCTATAATTAATTTGTCCTAATAGTATTAATCCTAATTATAACATGCTTTCTTTATAATGTAACTCCTTAAACCTACATTTTATACATTAGCTAAATGGTGTTTATGATGTTTAATCGTATTTTGTTAGTTTAATTTTAGTTAATTAGTCTTCTGTTTTTTTGCATGCAGTTTTCACCTATAATTAAGATGGCATTTAGCACGGGCACAACTTGGAATGATTTATATTACTTGTAATAATGTACATCTTGTTGGTGATCAATAAATAAATAAAATAAATAAATAAATTGCATTCCAATAATTTTTGTGGTTAATTCACTATCTGCGTCAAAGTTTATTTGTTGTGGATTTTTATGCGAGTGCGGAATTTTATTCATGAGTTCGGAGCTATTTGAATTCCATTTCACTAAATTGAAGTCCCCGGCCATGAACATGTTCACCATCTGATGATAGGTACGTTCGGCTTCGTCTATTCCGTCCATGGACGAAACATAGTCATCCATGAACATTCGGTTCTCGGCTTCTAGCGCGCCGATCGGAAACTTGTCGCGTTCGTCAGCCGCGAGCTGTCGCACTACGCGCATGGCGAGGTAAGGCGAGCTAGATATCCCGAATGATACCCGATTGAACTGAAAGACTTCAATGGCGGGCTCCGAATTAAAGCGAAATAATATGCGCTGAAAAGGTTGATGACCTGGTGCGAGTTTGCCACAAAAGTACATTTTCTCAATATCTGAGGTGAGAGCGATGGAGAATATGCGTAGGTTAATTAATAAATCAAATATGTTACATGATGCGTCAAGAATAATCCGAGATTTTGATGTTGTTTTTTCTGGTCGATAAACGACCCTATGCGGTATGTAATAAGCGTTATCGGTGGCACGGAGATCGTCCACCTCGATTTTGGTTAAAAAACCGCGATCAATATATTCTTGCACTGTGGCATTATAATCGTTGCGTAATTCCGGGATAGCGTCTAGCTTTTTTTCTAAATTAATTAAACGGCGTTTAGCGGTCGTGTAAGAATCACCGAGTTCAGAGGGATCAGACTTAAATGGGAGACTGACAGTGTAGGTACCACTGTCATCACGCGTGTAGGTAGACTGGAAAATATTTTCACACATCTTATCATCCGGACTATAATGTATTTCATTCGCTACAGTTTCGAGTTCCCAAAAGCGTTGCGTCAAATTGTCTAAAGAAGGCGTGTTTCCGCCATTTGGCGAAACGGAACGCGGCGCGCGCACTTGCCGGTTAGCCGGTGACATTTTTGAAAGTGACATTACAGTTAGTTCGAACCCCGAGCCCGCGCGCATGAACTCCCGCCGTGTGTGCGTCTAACTCTCGCTTGATTCGATCCCCGCATAACGCTCAACGCGCATCACTGCTCATATTTCGGCTCGATAACTAGAAACTAGAAACTTACATAGACTTTGTGACTTTGTGTACTCCAATAAGTGAAGGAAGAAGGAGTGTCCCGTGCCACGTGCCGCGTGGAGAACATCCATCAAATCAGGTCAGTTCACCTACTCTCATCAGCCCATCCGTTCCCTTCACACCCCCGCTCATACCTCTTACTCCGCTCATCAGCTCATCGACCACCGGGGCCCTCACGGCCTCGTCATACTTTTGGTCCTTCGAGCCGGATTTGAACCAGCGACCTATGGTCCAATCCAAAGTATGGTTTTGATCCAATCGAGCCGGATTGGAATCTGCCCTTATATACAGTCCACTAATTATCATATTCACATTATTATATATCACTAATTTCATAATTATTTGTTTTTAGGCCCATATTTCAGCACAATTCTGTCCAGTAAATTTTAAATATACAGTCCACTCAATATTTTTTACATCCACCGACATTTTGTTCTCGATTTGTTCACAATATTTTTTCTCTCGGTGAGTCTTTTTTAATCTACCCTATTTATTTGTATTTTTTTTTCTCAATAATTTATGTTATACCGTATTACCGTGTCATTGACCTTGAATAGTACAGCTGAGTTGTGTCTATGTAATAATAACGTAGATACATAACGAGTATTGTTCAACCAAATTAATTTAATTGTTTGGTAAGTACGCAATAAATAAGTCATAAGTGCTTGTCTGTGTGATCGGCTCATATATTGGATAAGATACCATCGTTTTGCTCGACATTTTATTTTACATTTCTGCAATCAGTTATTGTCCAACCTGCTACAGCTCATTAGTGAAGTTTATTTTGCTTGCCTATTGAATACTTACTCACTACTTTGTAAGTTGTATTGCTATCTGAACCGTTAGTTAAGCATTTTTATAATATCGACTCATAAGTACGTCCGTTGTTAGCATTACATAAACAACGCTCGACATTGTGTTAAACAAAACGGAACGATTAGCGTTGTGTAACTGCTGCCCAACAATAATCCTTATGCCCATAGCCCTAATGGTGATTTTCTTTTGAGTGGCATAAATACCTACCTACTTTTTTTCGTAATTATAATTGTTAATGTTTATAATCTATTAATTTCAGCACATAGTCTTTTTGTTTTGCCTACAGTTTAGAATATTAACAAACATAGGTAGATAAGTAAAATTCATAAGTTCAACTCATTTAATTATAAACATTTCTGCACTTGACTTTTAGTGTTTTGATTGTTCAATATCTCAACTTTTAAACATGCCCTCTCAGAGCCAAGCTGCGATGTTTAGAGAAGATGTTAAAGCTATTTCCTTGCTTAAGAAAATAGGGCTGGCTATTATTAATAAGGATTTTTCAGAATATGCACTGGAGAATTTTACCGCTCGATTTGACAGGGTAGAATCACAGCAAGGAAGATTACAACGCGTCTATTATGATATTCTAGATGATTCTAACACGACTGCCGAACAGAAACACAGTTACACTAGTAACTTTCAGGGTGCTATGGAGGACTACGAGGAAATTTTAGTGATAAACAAAAGGCTTTCCTCTCACTCAGCTCACGACAACGAACACAAAAACTCTCAGCTCACTAACACGACAGCGGTCCTTCCTCAAATTGCCTTACCGAAATTTTCTTCAAAGGTTGAGGATTGGCCATCTTTCATCTCAGTCTTCCGAAGCCTCACCAACGACATGGCCAACCTTTCGGATGCTGTTAAGCTCCACTACCTGTTCTCATGCCTTTCCGGCGAAGCTCTGAGTATGATTTCACACCTTAAAATCACCAACGAGAACTTCAACGTCGCCCTTGATGTTTTGGTGAAACGGTACGAGAACCGTCGCGTTTTGATCGATCGCTTTGTGGACATCATACTCGGACTCCCAAACATTACTTCACGCTCTGATATCCGCACGCACTTCCTGACACCTCTTATTTCAGCACAATGTGCTCTGCACAACCTTGATCTGCCCATCAAAGATAGCGATTATGTTTTCGTGTCCATAGTGGTACGTAAACTCAAAGGCGAACTTCGCACCCTCTTCGAGCGTAGGTACGGATCGTGTCAGTCTCTGCCCACCCTTCAAAATCTTATCTCTTTTTTAGAAGAGCACGCGCGTTGTATAGAAACAGAGTTTTCTAGCAACGCGCCTGCCCAACCCGCCCAATCCCCTAGCCAGCCAAGCTCATCTCGTAGAGAGTCTCCCGTGAGCCATTATCCACGTGTGCCTCGGCAGACACCCTCACATCAGCAGTTTCGCCCCAGTACTCGACGAGAGTGCTCGTCCCCGCCCGCCCAACAGCGATCAGCTACTTATGTTACTCAGCCCACACCACCTTCGAACTTCTACTGCCCTTACTGCCAGACCAAGGGGCACAAGTTGATCGCATGCTCGCGATTCAACAATCAGCCCATACAAGGTCGCTGGGATTTTATTAACGCTCGCGATCGTTGCAATCGTTGCCTCGGACCTCATTTCGAGGACCGGTGTAAGTCCACGGGAGCATGTAAGGAGTGTGGCAACCCTAACCACCACACGTCTCTGCATCGCCCCGCTGACACCTGGTCTTCAGCTCAATCGTCAGCCCATCTTCTTCCTCCACATTTAAGGGAACAGCCCAGACAACGTAACACGCAAGATTACGCGCAATTCTCAGCTCATGCCCCACAGAGTGCTTCCACACCCCACCCAAGCCCTCCCTTAAATACACGCTCGCGCGGTACGTCTCGCGTACGTAGTCCACAACAATGACTATCTACCATAACTGAGCACCCAGAGTTAGAAGAGCACAAACATACATTATCAGCACACACACACCCACATTCAGCACACACACATCCACAATCACCACACACTCATCTACCACAAATCCGCACCACAACATCAACTCATACTAACATTTGCAACTCTGCACATACAGATCATTCACCTATTTTATTACCTACGGTCTCAATAAACATTGCTGACGTACACGGTCAGTTTCACAAAGTAAGAGCTTTGTTAGATTGTGGTAGTATGATAACTTTAATTACTCAGCGCATGGCGCGTATATTAAATCTGCCCTTTAAACCTACAACTCTAAAAATCGCAGGAGTTGGTAATCAGCGCGCACAAGAATCGAAAGCATCAATATCTATTGTATGCCGCCCCGCAAATAGAGACACACCCACTATTACGGCCACAGCACATATTTTGAATAATGTTACCGGTTATTTACCTTTAGAGAAAGTACCAGATATTGCTCATAGCGGCAGTCATCCGCAGATCCCCTTAGCGGATCAACAATACCACACACCAGCCTCAGTAGACCTGCTCTTAGGTGCCGATGTTCTCGGTCAGGTTCTGGACGGATCTAAGGTCTCGTTGGGCCGGGGGAAGCCCATAGCCTTCGGCACGATTTTTGACTTTGCGTTGATAGGACCTATTGAAAATACATGTAACACGCAAACGCGACAAGTTAACACAGCTAATATAATCGGCCCACATGAACATGACTCTATTCATGACATCCGTAGAAGTTTAGAGAAGTTCTGGGAGTCGGAAGAACCCCAACTACCTCGAAAACCTAGCACACTGCAAGATCAATGTGAACAGATATTCCGCACTACTACTACTCGTGAGCCAACAGGCCAATATACAGTAACTTTACCCTTCTTACATAACGCACCTGAGTTAGGTAAAACCCATGCTATTGCACTACGTAGGTTTCTTCATTTAGAAAAGAAGCTACTTGCAAACCCGCCCTTCCGCACGAAATACAATGAGTTTATGACCGATTATATAAACTTAGGACATATGTCACTATGTCACCCTAGTACCTTTGCCCATAAACCTCACTACTACATACCTCACCATGGTATATTTAAGGCTGGCTCAGACAAGTTACGTACTGTCTTCGATGGCAGTTGTAAAAGCTCAAATGGCGTCAGCCTAAATGATTGTTTACACACTGGTCCAGCTTTTCAACAAGATATTATTGACATCATTATGTCATTTAGAACACACCCTATTGTTATCAGTACTGACATTAAAATGATGTTCAGAAACATACTCATGCATCCAAACCATAGGCAATACCAACTCATCCTGTGGCGGTCATCACCTGACCAACCACTGCTCACTTATGCTCTAAACACTGTAACCTACGGGTTACGGCCCAGCCCGTATCATGCAATCCGCACTCTGCTCCAGCTAGCAGATGACGAAGGCCACCGGTACCCTCAAGCTGCCCAGGTCTTACGTAATTCCATATACGTCGACGACATTCTTTGCGGCCATGACTGTCTAGACTCTGCTCAGGTCCTTCAAGATGAGTTAATCAATCTACTTGCCTTAGGTGGCTTCCAGCTCAGTAAGTGGACTTCAAACTCACCCAAACTCCTAGAACGATTCCCAGATGACCAGTGTGATATGCCCAAGGACTTTAACTTCAGCCCAGATTGTAACTCGATTAAAGTTAAGCAGATGAGTTCACTTACCGCATCTCTCTCCCCCCAATAACTCAAGTTACAAAACGCTCAATCCTCAGCACAACAGCTTCACTTTATGATCCTAATGGTTGGGTCACTCCTGTTCTATTTCGCGCTAAACTCCTCTTACAAAAATTATGGCTCTTAAAGATAGGGTGGGATGAACCCACTCCTCAAGAAATAAATACAGAGTGGTCCCACATCTATCAGGATCTCTCACACTTGCCACGTCTTCGATTGCCTCGTCACATTTGTGCAAACAAACGCACGTCTACCTACTCGCTTCACGGGTTCGCTGACGCTTCTGAGCTCGGTTTCTCCGCATGTATTTACTTACGCGAGCTCAATGCGAACGGATGTGTCAGCGCCCACCTGATTCTCGCTAAAACCAGAGTCGCCCCTATCAAAACTCGACTCACTATCCCAAAATTAGAATTATCCGCTGCAGCTCTTTTATCACAGCTCATGACCCGTGTCTCTGCCCAATTATCGTCTCATATTACCATTCAACAACATGTGTGTTGGTCTGACAGCACAATAGTACTTGCATGGCTCAATACACCCCCGCATCGGCTTCAAGTATTTGAAGCCAATAGAGTTACTCAAATAACATCTAGCCCAATCCAGTCTACCTGGAGACATGTACCATCTGGGTTAAACCCAGCTGATTGTGCAAGCAGGGGAATGTCAGCTCAATCTCTCGCATCGCATAACCTTTGGTGGTCTCCAGTTTGGCTCAAGGAGTCACCTGAGACTTGGCCTCACATGCCTTCAGCTCTAGGTCATCATACATTACCAGGCCTCAAGCCCAAGAAAGTACAAGCTCATATAGCTGTTCCGGACCTAGATCTGAATTTACTGACTCGCTTCAGCTCTCTTGACAAGCTAGTCGGAGTGACAGCTTGTATAAAACGCTTCATATTTAACTGTCAGCACAACCGAACTGCACGACACTCAGGTCCTCTGTCAGTTCTTGAACGTAAAAATGCTCTGCTCTTTTGGGTACGCTCTGTCCAAAGCAATGAATTTGCAGAAGATATACATCGTATTAAAACCAAACAAATATGTACTACTAGACTTCAGCGCCTCTCGCCATTCATGAAAGACTCTCTCTTGAGAGTCGGTGGCCGCCTCTCTCAGGCTGCAATTAGATATGATGCACAACACCCACTCATCTTACCAAGCTCTAGCCCACTTGTAGATCTCATCATAGACTACTACCACAAAATACACTGCCACCCTGGTGCTGACACTCTACACGCTATACTTCGTCAACAATTTTGGATATTATCTGCACGTCGTGTTATAAGACATCGAGTTTTTAAATGCATTCAATGTTTTCGATGCCGCGCTCAACCAACAGCCCCATTCATGGCCGATCTGCCAGCAGATAGGGTTACACCTCAGCCAGTATTTAGTCAGGTCTCAACAGACTTTGCTGGCCCCTTTCTCGTCAAAGCCAGCACATTGCGCAACGCTAAACTGTTAAAGGCATATTTTTGTATATTCGTCTGCCTCTCAACTAAAGCGGTTCACTTGGAGCTCGTATCGTCACTCAGCACAGAAGCATTTCTTGCAGCATTACAACGCTTTATATCGCGTCGCGGTTCTCCTGTTCTTATACGCTCAGATTGTGGTACAAACTACGTAGGTGCTAGGAATCACCTTATTGAAGTTCAAAACTTTCTCAAAGCCAGTAATGATACGATCACACACAAGCTTTCTAATCAGCACATAACTTGGTTATTAAACCCTCCTAAGGGTCCCTGGTTTGGGGGCCTTCATGAAATAGCTGTGAAATCTACCAAACAATTAATTTATCGCGTAATAGGTGACCAACGCCTTACTTTCGAAGAATTTGCTACCCTTTTGACACGAATCGAAGCTGTACTCAACTCCAGACCTCTCTGCCCACTTTCATCTGATCCATCAGATTTTGAACCTTTAACCGCCGGCCATTTTCTAATTGGCCGTCCACTCACTGCTCTGCCCGAGCCATCCTTCGAAGATAGGCCAATCTCAGCCCTTAAACGTTTTCAGCTCATTCAAGCTCTTTCTCAGCGCTTTTAGACCCTATGGACCAAATCCTACCTCCATACCTTACAATCCCGATCCAAATGGCTCTCTCCTACCTCCCCTCCTCAAGTTGGTGAACTAGTACTCATACACGAGGACAACCTGCCTCCGCTCCATTGGAAACTTGGAAGAATTGTCAGCACATTACCCGGGAAGGATGGAGTGATAAGGGTCGTGGATCTGGACACTGCTCTTGGACGCCTCCGAAGGTCCCTGCTCAAGATAGCCAGGCTGCCTTTGGATTCTGCTCAGGACTCTCAGCCCGGCCGCCCCCAGGATGTTTCCGCCATTTGGCGAAACGGAACGCGGCGCGCGCTCTTGCCGGTTAGCCGGTGACATTTTTAAAAGTGACATTACAGTTCGTTCGAACCCCGGGCCCGCGCGCATGAACTCCCGCCGTGTGTGCGTCTAACTCTCGCTTGATTCGATCCCCGCATAACGCTTATCGCGCATCACTACTCATATTTCGGCTCGATACCTAGAAACTAGAAACTTACATAGACTTAGTGACTTTGTGTACTCCAATAAGTGAAGGAAGAAGGAGTGTCCCGTGCCACGTGCCGCGTGGAGAACATCCATCAAATCAGGTCAGTTCACCTACTCTCATCAGCCCATCCGTTCCCTTAACACCCCCGCTCATACCTCTTACTCCGCTCATCAGCTCATCGACCACCGGGGCCCTCACGGCCCCGTCAGGTATCGTAATGTACGTTTTCATGGGAGTTTCATTCCGTGAACGCTCAAGCTGTGGAATGAACTCCCCGTTAAGGTTGTCCCTAGGAATTAGAGCATGGAGTTCCTCAAGAAGGGTATGAAAAGGTTTCGGCGGGCCATGAGTGGTACCATTGGTGTTGCAAGGATCGATAGGCAGCGGTAACCGCTTACCATAAGGCGGACCGCATACTTGTTGACATTTTCGTGGTATAAAAAAATCAGCTTCAGTGTTAAAGCAGGTCATCGGTCATCGGACTAGGGGTTCGAAGACACAATACAATATCAGAATAGTATTTTAAATACATACATATGATCACGCCAAGTCTCTAACGGGATAGGCAGAGAGTATAGAGCGTCAGTTCTCTCTAGACCTACCTCTTTCGATTCGTAGTATCAAATGACATATGATAAAAAAAGTTATTGTCTATTCAAAACCTATTAAGTATAAGTTATTTTTAATAGATCTAGCATTTTCACACATATCCGCTGCTAATATAACTACCTACGTTAATTACTTTCGGGGACACGTTTTGCGTCACAAATGTCGTTCATCTATTAATATCTACATCCTTTCGTACGTCAATGATTTCGTCTATTCGATCACCGAATATATTAATTAATCATTAATCACTACCTTGTGTGAAACTAAGAATGATCGATAAACAATGTCGATATACGCACGCACATCCCTATTTGTAATATTAAATTATTAATTTGAAGATCTTTTAAATGTATCCGGAGCGGCCAAGTTAAAGCATATATTTATCTGAATGTAATTTAAGAATATTTTATGACTTTTTTTAACCGTGGTGGCCGAGTGATTCGAGTAGTCGCAAAGATTACAAGTTCGAACTCCAAATACAGTGCCAAAAAGTTTTTATGAATTTTTGCCTTCCTACATGCCTATGTCCTATTCCTAGGTATAAGCCATTTCAACTTTCAGCCAAATCGGTTCAGCCGTGAAAGAACCGCAAACATCCAAACTTACAAACTTTCACATTTATAATATTACTAATATATGTTTAATGTAAATAGTGACAAGTGAGAAATGTGACAACTACCAATATCATTTAGAGATATTTTTTTTATGCTTTAGTAATTTTTTTTATTTATTAATTTATTTTATTTGAAATACCTAACACATACCATAAACCCATTATGCTGCCAACATAGTATAACTCTCCGAACACAGAGTGGCAACGCGCAAGTGATACTTCGGTATCGTGAGCGTAAATAGGCTACGGTAACCATTTCCCATCAGGTGGGCCCTATGCTTGTTTGCCACTCTTGTCGTATAAAAAAAATCTACAAAGCCTACAATGTTAACTAGGCTAACTACAACAACAATAACAATTGTTTCAAACATATTTTCTACTAGCATAAGCTAGGGCGAAGGCGACGCCAGGGCGAGTTCGAAAAAGTAGCTATAACAGTTTCCTGCTAATAAGCCACCACGATTTCAATTTTCAGCCAAATCGGTTCAGCCGTTTGCCCGTGAAAGAACCGCAAACATACAAACTTACAAACTTTCACATTTATTTAATTTCTGTAATCCCTGTTTCAGAAGTAGAGCAAAATCCTATTAATTCAAATAGAGCTCGAAATAGGATTTTTCCAATTAAAACTATTTGATAAGTCTGGAGTTTCAGTTGGGATTAATTAACAAATTCATCGCAAAAACTCTCCATACATACTTTATATACTACATACTTTATATATATATATATATATATATATATATATATATGTCGGAGAAACACTTCTCAACGACATCATCTATAGTGGTTGAGGACTTGGTGGGCGTCATGAGGGTAAAGTGCGAGCACAAAACACGATGATGATTATAGTTTTCACAATATTTAATTTCGTTTCAGCACGTTAGATCACACAAAATCACAGTTACACATTCAAGCCGATAACTTCTGACTGACTATTAAGACCGAGCAGTGAGTTCAAAGCGCCACTCTTTAACACCACTAGCGAACCAACTTCAAGGATCCAACTCGATCTATCTCCACTCCACGACTGACCCCCTAACAACTGTCAAACTGCCTTATAAAGACGGCGCCTCGACCTCACTCAAGCCACGTGCTCTGCTCTGATTGGTCATTACTTAAATTACGATAATAATGTTATTTAGTCTAGGAAAAACGTAACTTATAAAATAAGATCAAATTAAAAGTTATTAGAAGC
This sequence comes from Drepana arcuata, assembly GCA_016069955.1. Taxonomy (NCBI): domain Eukaryota; kingdom Metazoa; phylum Arthropoda; class Insecta; order Lepidoptera; family Drepanidae; genus Drepana; species Drepana arcuata. The sequence goes on along the minus strand of JACCPG010004642.1, from coordinate 10,755 downwards.
TTTTACAATTTCAATAAACATTAAACATTGCACACTATGTGTTAAACAGTAATTCAGTTGACAATGGCTACTATCATCATTATAATCAACAAGCAACTCCTTCAAAGAGCTGTGGTGGCCGAGTGGTTCGAGCAGTTGCCTGCGACGCAAAGGTCGCAAGTTCGAATCCCGACTGTACCAATGAGTTTTTCTGAACTTAAGTACAGTGATTAGTCACACCACGAGCTTTACTGAGAAGAAATTCAAAGGCGTATGTATAGTCGTGCTTGAGTAACGGCGATGGACTCGCCATCTGTCACGTTGGCACTTAATATACCTCTGGCGGAAAGTGGGTGTGTGGGTATTACCTATACACCTCTGCCTACCCCTTCGGGGACCCTTGTGGGAAGGCGTGAGGATATATTATATATTATTATATTATATATATATATATATTATAACTCCTTCAATGGCTTCCTCCGACACGGCCGTCCTGACATATCACACGCCCTCGTGTGATGTTGAAGGCCGCGCATCATCATTATCTGAAATAAGATATTTTGGTATAGTTCGGCCACTCCTGACTAAGAAAATATCAGAACCTCAATAACCTCAGTGCTACACATTACTTCAAGTGCGTAGTTTAATCACACTATTAATTAATAATAACAATATCATTCATATGGCCACCTCGCCTTTTGAAAAACTTATTTCTTTCAACGGCCACCTCGCCCTTAACTAGTTTTATTTTCAATGGCCACCTCGCCCTTAACTAGTTTTATTTTCAATGGCCACCTCGCCCTTAACTAGTTTTACTTTCAATGGCCACCTCGCCCTTAACTAGTTTTACTTTCATTGGCCACCTCGCCCTTAACTAGTTTTACTTTCAATGGCCACCTCGCCCTTAACTAGTTTCACTTTCAATGGCCACCTCGCCCTTAACAAAACCCGCGCGAACATGTTGGCGGCCATGCGCTTGATGAATTCGTCCAGGCTCTCAACTTTGAGGTCACGTGCGATCGTGGCATTCCTCACGTACCGAGGCGCGCCCACTATGGTTCGCAGGGAGGTGTTTTGTTGGCGTAATAGTTTGAGTTTGTTTGTCGCACTAGCTAGTGCGAACCAGGCGGGTGCGGCGTACGTGAGGCGGGACCGCACGTAGGCCTTGTAGACCCCCAGCTTGACTCTGAGGGGCAGGCGAGATGTGAGCACTGGACGAAGAAGCGCTCTTGTGACACGCACATTAGCGACGACTCTGTCCACATGGTGGCACATGTTCAGGCGGCGATCTATACTTACCCCGAGGTACTTCGCGGTATTCGACCACTCCAATTCCTGTCCTTGCATCGTGAGCTTCGGTAGGTTGCCGTGCGATACGAGCAACACCTGTGTTTTTGCCCCGTTCACCGATAACCTCCACTTCCCCAGCCATTCAGGCAGGGCGTCGAGGGCCCGCTGCATCTTGGACGCGGCGTGGTTTTTGGTGATGGAATAAGTGTAGTACGCCACGTCATCGGCGTACAGGGCCAGCTGGGCCCCGCCTTCGGCTGGGATGTCATCGGTGTAACGCGCGTAGCACACCGGGGATAAGCAGCTCCCTTGCGGTACGCCTGCTTCTATGGGTCGCTCGTCTGAGTGCACGCCTTCCACCGACACGAAGAAACTCCGGTCTAGCAGGAAAGATGCAAGGACTTCCCCGTTGTCATGGTTTAAAATACTTTTTCTACTTCACTTAAAACGTCTAATTCTTATGGAATCTCTCTTAAATGATCATGGGCATACTTGTAAAGAAGAACCTTGTTCTCCACTTTTAATTGTGACTAAATCACCAACAACAATCTGAAACAATTTTGCCTTATTTTTATCAAAATAGGACTTCTCATAATTGACACTTTTTTTCTATATTCAGTACAGCTTGTTCTCTCAGATTTGATACAACAACTTCATCATCATTACCTGAACACAAAAGATTAAGAGGTCTTGCTACCTTACATATCAAAAGCACTAAAGGCATCGATTTTATGTCACGGCTAACTATACAGTTTAACGCTAATTGAATATCGTATAAACCATCCTGCCATGATCTATCTGAAGTTTCATGAGAGAACATTCGGCGCTAGTAAGTGAAAAGGAACAGGCCCACCGGAAATGTTAAGTTATCCAGTTTGGTTGCCAATGCTACTCAGGTCAACTCGACGCTGGTCGCTAGTGCAGTTACTCGCTGCTCAGGTTGCCTTCGCCAGCGGAACCGCTTGCACTGCCGTTGCTGGAACTATGCTTCCCAGCAGTGAAGGTAGGAGTACAGGTGTACGTGTTAGCATAATGGCCAAAATCACCATACCTGAAACACTGGAAAACAGACGCATTCGGTCGTTGTTAGAACACAGAAATAGAGCTAGCAGGATAGGAACGATCACATGACCATTTTACAATACTCGGAGCGGCAGTATGTACTACGATGTCCCAATTTCCCACACACCAAGCATCTAAAAAGGGTCTGTACGTCTGGTTCGCTTGAAGTTTGAAGATTCATCGCTTGACACGGGGTTATTATTACGGCAGCCGATTATCGAAAAAGGTAACAAAGTTAACAGTTTTCGTCGCCTCTTGGTAGCTTTTGCGGTAAGAAAAGGCCATCAACTCTCGCTGCATTTTAATGCGGGTAGTCATTTCTTCAGAAAATATGTGACGTTGTAATCGCGGCTCGATTTGCCCCATATGTGCAAGTATTAGCGATACCACTATCTCCTCCTTACCTAAACTACCCCAATGTGACATAAGCAGAGTAAACAGACGACTTGAATATGCAGAGAGGCTTTCACCTTCTTGCGGTTTACTATTTAGCGTGTTTAGTATCGTCGCTGCACACGTTTCAAGCGTATCAAAGCGGGAAAGAAAAAATTCCTTAAATTCAATCCATTTCATATTAGGAAAAGCTATTTGGGAACATCATGTTGCGGCTGAGCCTCTCATGGCTTTGCTAAGTATAAGAACTAGTTGACTTCCCTGTATATTGCGGTCCGATAAGCAGATGTCCGCCGTTACTAGCCAAGCACGTGCGTTGCTGTCTGCTACTTCCAGTTCAAATTTAGGCAGCGTGATGGTCTTGTCCTCCGTTCTCGGTGGGTTGGATAGCGCCTCCAGAAGCAGCCGCATGCTGGTTTGCTGCGCCTCAAACAATGCGCGCCATCCGTCTTCTGCTGGTGTCCGTAGATTTTCATTTTGTGCCGGCACCGATCCCACTTCTGATGTCGGAGAAACACTTCTCAACGACATCATCTATAGTGGTTGAGGACTTGGTGGGCGTCATGAGGGTAAAGTGCGAGCACAAAACACGATGATTATAGTTTTCACAATATTTAATTTCGTTTCAGCACGTTAGATCACACAAAATCACAGTTACACATTCAAGCCGATAACTAATAGCCAGAAAGAGAAATTATAACTATTAAGACCGAGCAGTGAGTTCAAAGCGCCACTCTTTAACACCACTAGCGAACCAACTTCAAGGATCCAACTCGATCTATCTCCACTCCACGACTGACCCCCTAACAACTGTCAAACTGCCTTATAAAGACGGCGCCTCGACCTCACTCAAGCCACGTGCTCTGCTCTGATTGGTCATAACTTAAATTACGATAATAATGTTATTTAGTCTAGGAAAAACGTAACCGTAGGGAATCCCAGTGGAAGCGTGCACGTCGCGATTCCTGCCAGCCCAGAGGGCTGCAATTCCACTCGATGCGCATTGGCCGGACGGCTGTTAGGGCGTGCCCCCGAGGCGACGCGCACCAGTCCGTCCCCGCTGGTGCGAAAATTCTGCACAGTGCGGCGATGGGGACCGCCACCCATCACGCGGAGTGCCTCACGGCGGGAAGTGGAGTGTGGAGTGTAGGATGGGTGTATGGAATGTAAGAGGAGGTATGGCTGATAAGATGAACGAATTGATCGATGTTATGACAGAGAGCGAGTTAGATGTTGTGTGCTTGTCTGAAACCAAGCGGAAGGGTAGTGGAGTAGACGAGCTCCCGGGCGGGAGTTTAGTGCTGTGGTCAGGAGTGGCAAACACCGAGCACGCCTGCCAGGGAGTGGGAATTCTACTATCCAGCCGCTTGGCAGAATGTATGATAAGTTATGATGCGGTGAGCCCCAGACTTATTTGGGCTCGCTTTAAAATAGGCCTTACCCGACTGTTTTAGTCGCGGTATATGCTCCGGTGGCCTCAGCGGACACTTGCGACCTGAATAAGTTCTGGGAATGTGTGAGTAATGTTCTAGAGACGAAAGAAGGGAATGAAAAGCTGATTATTTGTGGTGATCTGAATGGATGGGTCGGGACAGCCCGTAAGGATTACGAGGCAGTACTCGGCAAGTATGGTGATAAGAGAGTGAACGAGGCAGGCAAGCTGATATTAGATGTATGCATGGAGAGAGACCTTTTTGTGGCGAACACCATGTTCGACCACAAAAGGATTCATCAGTATACATGGGAACGGAAAAATGAGCGAAGCATGATAGATCTGTTTCTAATAGATCAGCGACTCAGAACACAGGTGATGGACACCAGGGTGTATAGGGGAGCTGACCTGGGAACGGACCACTTCCTAGTTATAACTAGGATAAGAGGTCTGTTCGCGGGCTGGCGATCCCGCGCTGGGGTCCCTGTTCTGCAGTCGCAGACCGCATCAAAAGCTGGAGGCTTCAAGATGCGGCTATTAGAGACAGATATCAAGAAAGGGTATCTGAACAGCTAGCCTGTCCACCGAAAGATGTGTTTGAGAGTGTCGATGTTTGTTGGCAGTTCCTTAAGTCCAGCATATTATGCGCCGCGAAAGAGGTTTGTGGCATTTCGAAAGGGCGGACAACCAAAAATGGCGATGGTTGGTGGGATGATGAAGTGAAAGAAGAAGTTAAAAAGAAGAAGGATGCAAGGCAAGACATTTTGGCTATGTCCAGCTCAAGTGAGAGTATGAAAGAAAAGATGAAAGAAAAATACCGCCTGCAAAAAATCGTACGAAAGAGATAATAGCTCAGAAGCGTGAGAGGTTCCAAATGACTGTAGACGAAAAACTGTCACAGAATTTCAAGGACAATGCAAAACTTTTTTGGAGGGAAGTTAAGAAGTCCAGAAATTGTGTTACAGCTAGTAGTAGGATGAATGTGATTTTCTCGAAGGACAATAACATACTGACCGACAAAACAGACGTCCTCAGGCGATGGAGTGAATTTTACAAAGATATGTATGATGATGATGCCGCTGATCTACTCACAGAGCTGCCTCCAACAGAATCTGTCGAGGATCCTATAGCGGATAAAATAAGTATGGGAGAGATTGTAAGTGCGATAAGAAGTCTGAAATGTGGAAAAGCTGCGGGAATAGATGGGATTACGGCTGAGATGATCAAGTACGGTGGACCAGCGGTCTGGGACGTCATCTATTTGCTATGCAATCTTTGCTGGGAAAAGGGTGATGTTCCGGACGACTGGAGGCGAGCAGTCATCGTGCCTTTCTATAAAGGAAAGGGATCACGATTGGACTGCTCAAACTACAGAGCCATCAGCTTGGTCAGCTTAGCTAGTAAAGTGTATACGAAGATCCTGACGATAAGAATGCAAGAGCGATCCGAAAGATTTCTCTGGGAATCCCAAGGTGGATTTAGACCAGGAAGAGGATGTATGGATCAAACCTTCTCGCTTCGCGGAATCGCGGAAAAGTTTTTGGATATTAACCAAAGGGTTTTCTGCGCTTTCGTCGACTTGGAGAAGGCATTTGATAGAGTCGTACGAAAGGAACTCTGGACGTGTTGCCTGGATATGGAGTGAGCAGTTCCCTACTGCATGCCGTGAAATCACTCTATAGTGATAGCGGGGCGTGCGTTAGGGTTAATGGTGAGATGTCACCCTGGTTTGATGTGAAGTCGGGGTCAAACAAGGGTGTATCATGTCTGCCTGGCTGTTCATTATATATCTAGATAACTGTCTGAGAGCACTAAGAACGAACGGATGTGGAGTGAAAATGGGAAACTTAGTGGTCAACTGCCTATTATACGCCGATGACGCGGTTTTACTGGCGTCATCAGAGGGCGAACTGCAGTCACTAGTTACCATAATGAAAGTAGAATGTGAAAAGAAGGGGCTGCGCCTAAACGCTGGCAAGACTAAGGTTCTGGTATTCGAAAGGGATGAACAAGTGACCGAGTGTGCTATATCGGTAAATGGGCAAATTCTAGAGCAAGTGAATGAATTTGTATATCTTGGAAGCATGTTCACACGAGATGGAAAGTATGAAAAAGATATTGAAAGAAGGATAACTGCCGGAAATAAGTTGAATGGAGCCTTGACGGCGTTGATGGGCAGTAAAAGTCTGAACAAGAATGCTCGAGTTGCTGTCCACAACGCGATATTGATACCTACCTTGTTATGGCGAATCCCTAGGTATGTCAGAGGAAGTATGAAAAGTAAGCTTGAATGCAGTCGAGATGCGATCTCTTCGAAAAATGTGCGGCGTAACGATATTAGATCGAATCCGCAATGAAGAGATTCATAAATCAACTGGTGTGAATGAGGGCGTGATTGTAAAGATGAAGGAAGGCATGTTACGTTGGTTTGGACACATAGAAAGGATGAGTGAAGAAAGATTGACGAAACAGATATACAAAGCAAAAGTGTGTGCAAGAAGAGGCAGAGGAAGGCCACGTTCCAACTACCTGGATCAAATAGATCGGACTCTCAAGGACAGGAACGTTAAGAGTACTCGAAACCGACGAGCATGTATGAAGAGAATGATGAATGTGGACGAAGCGAAAGAGGTATGTAAGTCTAGAGAGAACTGGCGCTCTATACTCTCTGCCTACCCCGTTAGGGACTTGGCGTGATGATATGTATGTATGTATGTAAAAACGTAACTTATAAAGTAAGATCAAATTAAAAGTTATTAGAAGCTTTTACAATTTCAATAAACATTAAACATTGCACACTATGTGTTAAACAGTAATTCAGTTGACAATGGCTACTATCATCATTATAATCAACAAGCAACTCCTTCAATGGCTTCCTCCGACATATATATATATATATATACATATTTATATATACTTACGTATTAGAAAATCAGAAAATGATGGAAAGGGCAAATCAGGGACGACTTGAAAAAAGGCCAGGTCAAGAGTACCCTAAACCGAAGAGCATGTATGAAGAGAATAATGAAAGTAGACGAAGCGAAACAAGTATGTAAGGATCGTAGCAAGTGGAAAGAAGTGGTCTCTGCCTACCACTACGGGAAAGTGGCTCTTATTAGAAGAAAATTGAATATGGAAAATATAGACACCCTGTATATATGGTTGAGAAAGTGTGTTAACCCTAAGGTTTGGAATATTTTACCTAATTTATTTCACGAAACTAGAGAGATTCGCTCTCGTAGCTAGCTCTGACAAATTCACTAAATTGTGTTCATACTTACATATCGGTAGAGTAGTCCTCTAGACTTACAGACCCCTTTCGCATGATCCACATTCATGAGTCCCTTTATTCGAGTTCCCCACTTGAGGATACTCTTGACGTTACCATACTTGAGTCATAAATCAATGAAGATACTCGAAAATAAGTTTTGTAAGTAACCGATTTTAAAACTAATTTCTTCACGCCCCCCACAAAGATCCCCGAAGGGGTACGCAGAGGTGGATAGTTAGTACCCACATACCCACTATCCGCCAGAGATATATAGTAAGTGCCAACGTAACACATAGCGAGTCCATCGCCGTTACTCAAGCACGACTATACATCCGCCTTTGAATGGCTTCTTAGGCGTATGCATGTTTTCGTTATTCACTGTACAGAAAAACTCATTGATACAATTGGGATTCAAACTTGCGGTCCTTGTGTCACAGGCAACTACTCGAACGATTCGGCCACAACGGCTATTATATAGTCTATCTAACGCTACATTATTCCGAATTTAGGTATATGAATTATATATTTTTTTATCATATAATTATCTATACTAATATTATAAAGCTGAAGAGTTTGTTTGTTTGTTTGAACCCGCTAATCTCAGGAACTACTGGTTGGAATTGAAAAATTATTTTTGTGTTGGATAGTCCATTTCTCTAGGAAGGCTTTAGGCTATGTAACATCTCGCTACGACCAATAGGAGCGAATCATAAATGAATAATGTTACCAGAACGGGAAAAAATATTCCTTTTTGAGAGCTTCCGTTGCGTGCGCTGCGTAAACGGTTTAAGTTACACAAATATCATGTATGAGGGAATTGTTCCTCTTTAAAAGTTCGAAAAAAAATCCGCGACAGCATATGTCAATCTTTTAAGATTGACTCACTATAACCTTTTTTATGGCAATCAAGTCCACGTTGGGCTCCTGAACTACTTAACCGATTTCAATCAAATTTGCACACCGTATGCAGTTTGATCTAACTTAAAAGAAAGGATAGCTTACATCACAATTGGACCCGATAGGTGGCGCTGCGATCGTGTTTCAGGAAATTTTACTTTTTCACCCGGGCGAAGCTGGGCGGGACAGCTAGTATGAATATATAATACTTAGCGGGTGAAACGACGAGGCTCATTTTGTACAGTAATACATATATACATATCATCACACCCAGTCCCTAACTGGGTAGGCAGAGAATATAGAGCGCCAGGTATCTCTAGACTTACATACCTCTACGCTTTGTCTACAGTAATAATGTCGGTCTAATCGATACCTCTCGTGGCTGGAACATATCTCACTCAGAGAATCAGCAATGCTATCCAGCTTGACAATGCTGCTAGTCTTCTTGGCACGGTGCCTCAGGATACCGATTTGGGACAAATATTTTATCTGTAAGTTAATTGTTATAATAATATATCCTCACGCCTTCCCAAAAGGGTCCCCGAAGGGGTAGGCAGAGGTATATAGGTAATACCCACACACCCACTTTCCGCCAGAGGTATATTAGGTGCCAACGTGATCGAGTCCATCGCCGTTACTCAAGCACGACTATACATACGCCTTTGAATTTCTTCTCAGACGTATGCAGGTGTCCTCTCGATGTTTTCCTTCACCGTAAACTCGTGGTGTGACTAATCACTGTACTTAAGTTCAGAAAAACTCATAGGTACAGTCGGGATTCGAACTTGCGACCTTTGCGTCGCAGGCAACTGTTCGAACCACTCAGCCACCCCGGCTTTTTTGTTTAAAGTTAATTGTTAATTATTGTTATTGTAAATAAAACATCGTATAGTATATATTAAGACCACTTAGCAGCGATAATTCATGAGAAACCACCCAACTACCCCGAACTACACGAAGCTCTTATTACAACCACTCATAACTCAGCAGGTATCAATTTGTTAACACAAAACAATTATCAATTATAGCTAGGGTCGCCGAGTGGATTGAATATTCCCATGTTAAGCGAAGATTGCATATGTTCGAATCCCGACTGTACCAAAACCTTTCTGAATTTAAATTTTGTGATTTATCAACCCATAAGATTAAAAAAAATTACAGATAATTATTTTGATACTTCAGGCATTGAAGATAAATATTACGCACAAATTTTTAGACAAAATCCAACTAGAATTGAAAGCGCTTAAATTAAATATTAAAAAAGCTACAATTTATTCCAGAAAAAGGCACCAGACCTTTTTAAGATAAGCAGACCAATTTTCACAATCAATCTCCTTTGAAATTCAAATGGTTTTGTAAATTCCTTGGTTCATACATATGACAAATTAATGTTCCTTGAAGTCGTATAGATTGGTATTTGACTGTTAAATTAGATCGAAGTATCTTTAGAGTTCCTTTAGAGGTGAAGATAACAATCTTCTAATAAAAAAGCTAAAAGCTTTCTAAAAGCCTTCTATCTAATAAATATTTCTTTTGACGGTATTATAATACCCTTTAGCGATGTTGTCAGGGATCTTGGTATTCTTCTTGACAAATCTCTATCTTGGGCACCTCAGGTTGCAGAGGTAAGTCGGAAGATGTTTGCAGCCGCGGGGTCCCTTAGACGCCTTCGTAATTTCTTGCCTATGGACGCTAAAATTAAGCTATCCCAAGCATTGCTCCTTCCTATCCTTGACTATGCTGACGTCAGCTATCTTGACCTTACCGAGGAGCAACTTAACAAGCTTGAGCGCCTTCAAAATTTCTGCATACGGTTTGTATTTGGATTACGCAAATATGACCACGTTTCTGAATTTCGCCGTAGGCTCAAGTGGCTACCTATCCGACTTCGCCGGAATACTCATATCCTATCACTTCTTTACAAAACTTTGTTTGATCCTAGAGCCCCCAGATATCTTCAGGAACGCTTTGAATTTCTTTTTTCCAACCTGCACCTACTCCGTAAAACCAGAGAACTTGTCCTTAAAACTCCTACCTTCACCTCTTCTTCCTATTCCAAGTATTTCACTGCGCAAGCTGTCCGTCTTTGGAACTCGTTGCCCCAGAACATCAGGCTTGCACAGACTTTAATCTCCTTCAAAAAGCTTTTATTTGAACACTATTTCTCTTTTTAACTTGTTTATATATATGTAAACATGTATATATTATTGTATGTATGTTATATAAGTATATGTTTCGTATTTATTTATGTAGAATGCCTATTATTTATATATTATAATAATTGTTTCTATTTCATCCTCTCAACTGTCACAGCTACCTTTTCTTTCTCTGTTTCTTATCTCTCTCTACTCTGGTTGCCTGGTAGAAATCGCTTTTGCGATAAGGCCGCCTATTGTGCCTACTATATGTTTTTCTTTGTCATTTCTGTTTG